>JAODUO010002103.1:0-30000 GCA_025642075.2 Ridgeia piscesae
CTTGGTAAATGGCGGGGGGACTGGAGGTGAAAACGGAACCTCCGCACTGAGGAAAGCAGACAGACATTTTAAGCAAGCACGCAAGGCACACGTCAAAGGCAGTTGGTCTTGCTCCACCAAATCTGTCTCAAGCATTGCAGATGGCACTGCACGACTACTGACACTACCTAACTTGGTCGGTCAGAAGCATTTGTGTCGAGTTGCAACAAAATGAGTCGTATGTACAACATTTTATTTCAAGAAAACATTGACATGGTAATATACAATGATTTATATTGTTTTTCAACAAATGACACTTTAATGACTTTTCTATCAACTGGCAATGCATTTTTGTCATTCATAGTATTTACTACCTTTTACATTTTTAGAACGACTACGTAATATTTCATGCATGAATTCTGTAAAACAGGACCGATAATTTGCAATTGTTCAGTCATTTATTTTGGGTAATCCCTCGCTGCATGGTGGAGAAGTATGGTACTAAAGGAAAGCCCAGCATGTCTACTGTCTGATTCTGGCACTGGATTCCTTAAATGTTGTACATTTTAGCAAATAGCAGTGCCTAAATAGAATATATATTTAATAATGACCATAACTTGGGAGTGTATTTTGAACTTCAAATGTATTTTTCTCAGTTTAAACGTTCGTACCCAATCATGTTCACTTTGGCTAGAGTGAGCTAGGTCCAGGGTTGTCACGTTTTTCCCACCCTGGTAAATACCGGGCGGTAATTACCGGTAATTACCGTCCTGGGAAAAACCTCAAATAGTGGTAAATACCAGACTACCTGGGAAAAACTCTTAAAGTGATTAAATTTGAACCATTTTTGCAATATAAGTTACTGTACCATCACCATAATGATACATGTGTACTTATACATCAGTACTGGTATACATCAGTATACTTTCTGTTTATATTTTATTAAACACAAATGCATAATATAAAACCATTTTATAGTGGAGATTTATTGATTGGCATTCTTTCAATATATATTGAATGGATTAAATGTGTGCCTGCACCATGGGCAATCCATGCCATGTGCCACGTGGCTTATAGTGGGTGATAAAAGGCAACCATACTTATGCAGGTACACAGTGATGAGTTAGGGAACACATGAGTCAGAAGGCCAACATAGAACTATCTTCATGATTAGTCTAATATAATTGGATAATTATATCCTTTTGTGATTTTGCCTTAGCTTCTGATAATTATATGCTCAAGACAATTATTTTGCTTTGCAATTTGTGGACAACAGTGAATTTAGTAAAAATGAAAGATTTGTAAATGACTGACAGAAAGTGCCTGCTTACTCTGGCTTACTGATTCTGAGATACATGGTTTCCCAGCAGAGGATCCCAACAGATTACAAGTTCAAATATTAAGCTGGAGCTGATTTGGGCTCACAGAGACAATGACTACAGATGTCTACAGTTAGCCTGTATTTTCCCCCAAGTCTGAATGTTTGCTGAGTGGGTACAGTAGAGTCTGCCAATGTCCAGAGCCCAACATTTCTTTTGTTCCTTAAACAGATTACCAACTGGCACGGTGGCACCTGACAGTACTAGACATTAGTCTAGTATTTGGCATTGTCCTGTGTGAGAATGACACTGACATTTCTTACTAAAATATTAATGATCAGTTTTCTTTTGAATATCTTGATGACTTCATGTTTTAAACAAATACAAGGATACACCTGAACTAGTAACTGGTGAACTAGTTAACTTTAGATGAATATATTATAAATGGACAGGAACTAGCCAGTGGTAATATAAATTATAGAGTTATTCCCATATATATATATATATATATATATATATATATATATATATATATATATATATATATATATATATATATATATATATATATATATATATGGTACATAATTTGTCTGGATGCCGGATGGCCCCCTCCAATGCAAAATCCTGGCTACGCCACTGCGGCTGCGTAATTCGGCCGAGAAGACATGTGAGTGGCTAAGACGTGTTTCCACCACTCGAAGCCTCGTATTCGAGGCTACTCAAAATTTGTTCGCGAAACTACAGCCGCCTGCCACACAGCAGCGCCTCTATCGCCGATTCAAGGAAACAGACAGCGTTCACTTAGCTTGACCTGGATCCTAATCCGCCTGTTTTTCCGCATTAGTATTCGGGTAGTTTAATGCGAATTAAGGTCTTCACATTGCGCTATCCGAGTTGGGATCCGCATCATAATGCGGACAAAAGCTAAATGTGAATACAGCTTTAAAAACAAATAATGCGACCCAAATGCAGCTTTCCGATCAGAAGTGATGTCTCGTAATATAACTATTTACGCCACGCAGTGTTAGGGCGTTTACTATAAAGTAGTGATTATGCTAGGCCGAAATCAGCCACCGTATAAGATATCCGTGGTAGGGTGCGGTACAGCTAGTTCTTGGCGATGTGACCTCGCCACGACACGTTGTACAGTTTACGTAATAACCTGACGTAGGCATTGCTAAAAGCTTCTCTGATGTTGTATCGGTGTCCCTGATTCATAACCAGATATGAGGATTGGTTCAACCGTAAGCCGAGATATTGTGTTTCAGTGTAACTTTATTTGCTGATAGCAGCGATGTTCATGATTTCCGTGACTCTTAGCAACATAACTTGTAAAACAAAAATCACATGAAAATAACGAGATTATACAATTCGTTATGACAATGACGTGATTATGATGGATTATCCATGAAAACAAGCATCGTTATTTTTATATATAAAACATAATTTGCATTAGTGACTGGCAAGTATTATTTTATGAGCGTGGTGTCACATTACTGAACAAAGTGACTCATTTTAATTTTAGCAAAAGTAATTTTTATTTTGTGTGTGTGTGTGTGTGTGTGTGTGTGTGTGTGTGTGTGTGTGTGTGTGTGTGTGTGTGTGTGTGTGTGTGTGTGTGTGTGTGTGTGTGTGTGTGTGTGTGTGTGTGTGTGTGTGTGTGTGTGTGTGTTTTCGGAACGTTTTCTCGACCAGTTATATAGATTTTTGTGAAATTAAAAAACACTGTTTCATTTTATTTAATCTACATAAATTTGAAAGAGAAACAGTGTGCATGGTGCCCCGGTTTCTTCTCTTAAACCAACACTGTTAACGGTTAATTAAAATTCACAAACTATCAAGTACATTTTTAAACTACAACTAAAAATAATCAAGTCAATACTAATTAAACTCAGTTAGTTATATTGTACCGGTTCACTACATATGCGAATATTAATTTAAACACATAATATATCCTATCCTAAGAAACCTTAAAAACATAGCAGTACGACATGACATTCATTTATTGTGATCTGGAAAAGGTTTGTTTTATATTACGTTCAGATAACCCGCCACTGTCTATATCAAAATACTCGCATAACGCTGCTTGAACAGAAGCGTGGTGCAGCACCACGATTGGCAAAATACTTGATATTGGTCTATTATCGCACGGACTAGAGCGAAAAACTTACGAAATGTAACACAGATACGTCCTAAATACCACGCCAAATCTTCCTATGAATACATTCTAACTATCATCCCACATCGTCCCACAAATATGTTTTAACTACCATCCCACATCGTCCCACAAATACGTTCTATCTACCATCCCACATCGCCCCATGGATACGTTCTAACTACCATCCCACATCGCTCCATGAATACGTTCTAACTATCATCCCGCATCGTCCCACAAATACGTTTTAACTACCATCCCACATCGCCCCATGAATACGTTTTAACTACCATCCCACATCGTCCCATGAATACCTTCTAACTACCACCCCACATCGTCCCACAAATACGTTCTAACTACCATGCCACATCGCTCCACGAACACGTTCTAACAACCATCCCACATCGCTCCATGAATACGTTCTAACTACCATGCCACGTCGTCCCACAAATACGTTTTAACTACCATCCCACATCGCCCCATGAATACGTTTTAACTACCATCCCACATCGTCCCATGAATACCTTCTAACTACCATCCCACATCGTCCCACAAATACGTTCTAACTACCATGCCACATCGCTCCACGAACACGTTCTAACAACCATCCCACATCGCTCCATGAATACGTTCTAACTACCATGCCACGTCGTCCCACAAATACGTTTTAACTACCATCCCACATCGCCCCATGAATACGTTTTAACTACCATCCCACATCGCCCCATGAATACCTTTTAACTACCATCCCACATCGTCCCATGAATACCTTCTAACTACCATCCCACATCGCCCCATGAATACGTTCTAACGACCATGCCACGTCGCCCCACAAATACGTTCAAACTACCATCCCACATCGCCCCATAAATACGTTTTAACTACCATCCCACATCGCCCCATGAATACGTTTTAACTACCATCCCACATCGTCCCATGAATACCTTCTAACTACCATCCCACATCGCCCCATAAATACGTTCTAACTACCATCCCACATCGACCCATGAATACGTTTTAACAACCATCCCACATCGCTCCATGAATACATTTTAACTACCATCCCACATCACTCCCGAAATACGTTGTAACTACCATCCCACATCGCCCCATGAATACGTTTTAACAACCATCCCACATCGTCCCATGAATACTTCTAACTACCATCCCACATCGCCCATACGTTTTAACTACCATCCCACATCACATCGCCCCATAAATACGTTTTAACTACCATCCCACATCGTCTCATGAATACGTTCTAACTACCATACCACATCGCCGCACAAATACGTTCTAACTACCATTCCACATCGCCCCATAAATACGTTTTAACTACCATGCCACATCGTCCCACAAATACGTTTTAACTACCATCCCAAATCACCCCACGAATACCTTTTAACTACCATGCCACATCGCCCCAAGGATACGTTTTAACTACCATGCCACCACGCCACCACGCCCCATGAATACGTTTTAACTACCATCCCACATCGCTCCATAAATACGTTCTAACTACCATCCCACATCGCACAACTAATACGCGACGTTTCCGAAATAGCGACCCTGCATGTCGACGTAAAATCGAGACTTTATGAAGTTAGGAAGGGAAACTTTGGCTAAATTACACCAGTTTCGTGAATTTGAATGTGTCAAAGTCCACCTCACGTTGGTGTTTAGTATTGTTTGAGTAGTTGGCGACGTTTGTGTGTGTGTGCATGTGTGTGCATGTGTGTGCATGTGTGTGCATGTGTGTGTGTGTGTGTGTGTGTGTGTGTGTGTGTGTGTGTGTGTGTGTGTGTGTGTGTGTGTGTGGTGTCGTGCGTGCGTGCGCGCGTGCGTGTGCGGTGTGTGTGTGGGTGTGTGTGAGAGAGAGAGAGAGGAGGTGGTGTGTGTGTGTGTGTGTGTGTGTGTGTGTGTGTGTGTGTGTGTGTGTGTGTGTGTGTGTGTGTGTGTGTGTGTGTGTGTGTGTGAGTGTGTGTGCGGGAGAAATGCCTAATTAATTACCAGTGAATTAGTGATCTAACCAATATTAATACACAGCTTGTAGCTCCTTTTTCGTAACAGATGTAAACGAATCGGCTGAACATTGTTCCATGGGTGAAGATAACAAATATTCATTATGCCTGAAAACCAACAAGTTATCACAAATATCTTGGCGTTGGACAGATAGACACTTAAAGGTTGTGGGTGTTGCGCATGATTTCAGATCGATTTCATTCGTTGACCGAGTCGTACTGTCGTGAACGAATGATAGCACGGAAAGAGTCTCACTCGACTACTGTCGGCATCATGAAACAGAAGAGCGGGAAATGCATCCTAAATAGCCATTGATCTTGATCATTCAGAACGACGTGCACTTTACGCTTTATGTCGACAGGATTTTGTATATTATGCAAACGTTTTATACATATATCATGTCTGTTAAACCAGTATACACTCACAGGAGGAGCGACAAACTACGGGAAACTATTGTCACGATTACCGTGATATAATTTAAACACGTTCATGTACAATTATAGTTCTGCTTTCGGAGAGGAGATACAATTACAGTTGTTCCTATATAGCGTATTAACATAAGGCATAAGATGTACATTGTTAATAAGATGAAATTAAGTATAATTTTGTTCTTAAAAATGTAATAACATTATGGTCCTTGTTTAAATTTTAGCATTAAAATTCATATAGTACATCATTTTTCAGAAGAGACCCTACTAACCACACTTGTTATGGTTAACGCAAGGTGTTCCTAGCTTGCGAAAAAATAATGTTTTATTATAACGTAATTAGATTATTTGACCATTTTTATTTGGGAATTCTGTTTCACGTAACCAAGGATATAAGGAACACGGGGTATACATTTAGGGATGTACGTAGCCGACAATATAATTAGTTGTGTCCGTTATTGTTTGTACAAAAGTAGTAATAATAATAGTATAGTAACAATAATAATGATAACTACAACAATAAATCACAAGCCTCCGATATCGTCCACATCCAGTCCGCTACCTCATAAATGAGAACAACATCCCTGAGTTACATAATAATTTATGCATGTAATTCAACTTTCTCTAATCGGGGTAGGGTTTCCTTTACACACTTCCCGTGCCATGCCATACATATTCATAGTAAACACTTCAGTCGGCGTGTTAAGTAGCCGTGTTCCGTTCTGTGCGACACTCTATTGACACACGCCCAGTTCAACTGCCATGTACTGTGTCGTAACTGAGTTGTTCTACACTTGTCTCTGAGTTTGCGCAGTGACAAACAATAAACCCACTTGACAGCTGTCACGCTTGTCTTGTTATCGAAGCACTTGGCCGTCCCACTTGCATAAGCACTCCTTGAGGAATAACGCATCGACGACTATAAATGACGCCACTTCGTCCGCTCAGTCGACGCTTTGCTATGAAGACGGGAACGATGTCGTGCAGACTGCTGGTGTCGGCGTGGGCGCTATTCGTCGTCGTGACGGCAATGTCGATGAAGAGTCCGCCGGGTGGGCAAAAAGAGCCGATGGTCGGGCCGTCTTCATCACGAGGCGGGGAGCCGATGGCTAGTCCGTTGTCATCACGAGGCGGGGAGCCGATGGCCAGTCCGTTGTCATCACGAGGCGAAGAGCCGCAGTCCGGCCGGCAGTCGCCCAGGTCTCTGGCGGCAACCGGTTGGAAACCATCGTTAGTCTCAAGCACGAGAGGCCATCAAAAGATGCCTTCCTTCAGCTCTGCCGCCGCGGTGATGTCGACCGACTATCTGGAAGCGCTTGGCATAGAACGCCACGGGGCGGTCACCGGGTCCGAGAGCAGAAGCGGTCGGGGAAAGATGCACGCAGACCAGGACGACGATTCGCAGTCAGATCCGTTCTCGTGGAGCGACAATTCCGGAAAACTCGACAAAATGGAAATGAAGGAAGAGTCGGAGTCGGAGTCGGAAAGTCGGCGCCACTAAACGGAACGCCTCCCGAGGCTCCTCTGCCGTCTCAACGCTGTTGTATGCCGGCCCAGTTCGAGGCTACTCTCGCTTCACACGTCGGGACAGTCAGCGGCCGGAAGCTGCCCAAGAGTGGCGTTTCGCTTACGTTGTGAGTACGATCGAGTAGACTCTATAATAGGCTTTTAAATATATGGATTAAAATAAAATAAATTAGTATTGGTTGAGATGTTTGTTTGAAAATCGTTGATATGTTCAAATGCAAATAGCGCAACTAAAACGGATTTGTAAAATCGGAGCTGAATCAGAAATGTTTATTACACCCATACTTGTAACAAAATTAATGCTACCCAATTTCCGAACAGCAATATATATAGTTCAGTTATGAAACAATGTGATATGTGTTAAATAGCACATCTCATACATGTATTATTAATTTTTAATGTAACGAAAGTAGAAACCATCAATTAACAATATCCATATCGCGAACTATGGGGCTGCTGTAGAAAAGTTAAACGGGGTCAGGGAATCTGTCACTAAGATCATCATTGGTCGCTCTCGTAGCGGCCACCCAGTGCCACATTCTACGTCACCAATGTCTTCCAAATAATCATATATCTTGGGTTCACAAGTATGAACTAATAAAAACATAATACCCGGGGATTGTGAATTGAACATTTGGGAATGGGATAGCGCTGGACATTCGAGGAATGAATTGAAAATGGGAAACGTAGGTGACCGCGACAGTGTTGTCAGCCGTGTATTCTATATGGCCACCGTGACAGCAATGCATGACTTTGACACGAAACTTTGCATTGTCTCTTAGGTTGTCGTACGACTACACCAACAAGAAGCTTCACCTTGTGTATCCCGACATGCACGGCGACATGTACCGGATACTGATTGACTTTTCTAAGGTAGTTTTTGTTTGGCATAATGGGCTTCATTGATGGGTATCAACAGTATATTTAATTTGTTCGTGTAAATTATCGTTGTTTATCAATGCCAGTAACACACCATTTCGAAATGAACAAAGTTCGACATTGTCGGCAACCGTATCGTATTTCCGCAGCCTATCGCTTTTAGAATGGCCAACTGTTAAACGAAGCAGTTTCACTATGACATATCTAAGATGCTCATCCAGTTTCGGGCATACAGAGCAGATTTACTCTTTGTTTTTTGTTTTTTATAGAATTAATACCAACATTTGAAGTAGGGCTCTCTCTGTGGCCGTGCGACTGGAATATATTCCCTCTTAGAGTTAATTCAGTAAAACGTAATTCGGTCTTTACAACACTACTTTCATGCCCACTTTTCCTTTGAAGGTAATAATTATGAGAGATTGAAGTCACAAACCGTGTCTAGCTAGGAAGTGTATGTACATAATACATATACATAGTTTGCTGGATGCCGGAAGTCTCCCTCCAATGCAAAATACTGGCTACCCCACTGAAAATCACAGGTAATTTACAGCCCAAAATGTTCAATACTCTGTTCTCGAACTGAAACAAATCCTTCTGGTTTCTGTTCTTGTGTCCAACAACAGCAGTGTTAAGGCTCGGGCTTTGGCTTTGCCTCAGCCCCCCAAATCCCCAATGTTCACCAGATGATGCCAGTGTATCTATTCCCCTGTCCTGGCGAGGCTCGAACGTTTACGGTGAGTGTTCGATTCGTGTTGCAGAAGCCAGGGACCACCTACACCGTTATGGCAGACGGCAGCTGCCACTGCGCCCCCTTGTGGGGAAAGATGGTGCCCTGGTGCACTCCAGGTAAGGCTTAAACATATTCGATACACAAGTGTGGACAGTTAAGGCAGTATTGAATGTTAGTCACACGATGTGGTGTTCTTTAAGAAAACTGATGGAGTGTTGATGTTAAGTTCATCGTCTTGTGTAAAGGTTATGCGGGAAGATAATAGTGATTTCATAAGTAAATTGGATATACTTTTAAGAGCCGGTTTGGTAGATAGTCGTGTGTGTGTGTGTGTGTGTGTGTGTGTGTGTGTGTGTGTGTGTGTGTGTGTGTGTGTGTGTGTGTGTGTGTGTGTGTGTGTGTGTGTGTGTGTGTGTGTGTGTGTGTGTGTGTGTGTGTGTGTGTGTGTGTGTGTGTGTGTGTGTGTGTGTGTGTGTGTGTGGTGGTGGGTGTGTGTGTGGTGTGTGTGTGTGTGTGTGTGTGTGTGTGTTGTGTGTGTGTGTGTGTGTGTGTGTGTGTGTGTGTGTGTGTGTGAGTGTGTGGTGGATGATGAATATGAGATGCATGTAGTTGAATAACGTGAACGTGCTGGTGCGACTGTGGTCTTAGTGTCTGTCTCTGTGTGTGTCCTTGTGCGTTTTGTGCATGTGAGAGTTGTTGGAAATAAGCATGAATTCATGTTACATCCATCGTAGCTTTGTAATAACGTGAAACGACCATGGGATTTATTTGCTTTGGAATTACGCAGATGTCTACGTAGTAGCTATGTTAAATGTATCAACCGTGTTCATTTCCGTTCGTGGTTTCATTCGTACTTTCATCTATTTTATTCGTGCATTCTTTGACTCTTTCTTCCTTTCGTATAATTTTTTTGTCAGTTCCTTCGTGCATCCGCGCGTCCCTGCGTCCGTGCGTTCTTTCGGTAGTTCAGCCAGTCGGTCGGTAATTGTGTGTTTGCGTCTGTGTGTAGCTACTGCAGAGTTGGTAAATGGGCTGTCATTGACCGGAAGTGACGACAATGTCAACTTATTCGTCAGTCCTGACTCTCCCATCTCTATGACCCTTACTCGCAAGTCCGACTGCATCTTCCTGATGACGTCACGTACTGCCGGAAACCCCAGTAAGTAAAATGATATGGACATTAACAATGCAAATGCAAATTGCATTACAAAACATATTTGGCAAATGTTATAAGAATGATTGGTAATGTCATAAAAATATTATAAATATACCAACTACAACACCAAAATGACAGTATATTATACAACGCATACGAAATTATCACAATACTAATCATCGGTCGTTATTTGGGCAAATGTCATGTCGTTCGTTCTTATGAAAAATCAATTGTAAGCACTATTTTGAATATATATATATATATATATATATATATATATATATATATATATATATATATATATAAAAGGTGTCACATCAATTTTGTTAAACCCACGCCATTCATTATGTGAGCAAAATTTAAAGAGACTGACGTCCATTGATTTGCACGGGTTTGTTTTCTAGAACTCACAAACGACTAACGATTGCGACATCTGTCATTGATATGATCTAGTATGTTTATAGGTATGTAGCATTTGGTTTACGACATTCAGTTGTTATATTTGTGGATAATTATGCTTACGGTATTTGTTACACACAATGGAGACTGCTGGTAAGTACAGTTGTCTTTAACGACAGTCATCCGTACAGAGTTAACCAAATGTTGTTTCCAGGAACGAAGTATGCCTCAATGACAGTCACTACGTACATGAACGTCACAGTCGGCATACCAAACCCCGATATAATGAAGATTCCTCGTAGCTGCAATTGTACAACTCAGGTGTAAATGGAGGTAAGACATTGCAAATTATTTGTGTTATTATTATTGTTACTACTTTTATTGTTATTATTATTTTATTATCATAATGATAATTATTATTATCATAATGATAATAATTATTATCATTTAAACTGCAACAGGGAAAGTTATGCTAGGCAATGACAAACAATGTGTGTTTGACATCTATGAAACGTTACGAATAGGTTCAATAAAGGCTACCAAATGTTCTTGTAAAATGCAATACAAGTGATATGTTAACAATACATACCAGCAAATATACAAATAGTGCTGCCTTTGCAGAATACAACTGTTCCCCCTTCAAAGTTCATCTGGACGACATCACCCAACATGGCTGCTTGTGGAAATGTCGGACAGCGGCAACTCGCTATGGAACTGACGTCATAAATGACATATAGACGTTATTCCACTCAGAGGCCTGGTTTATACATGAATTATAATGACTAATTGATGAAGATAGTAATGATGATGATGATGATGATTATGGTGATGATGATGGTGAAGTGATAAAGAAACAAGTGGGGCAGGTTCCCATAAATGTTTCGTTGTTCTTCGAACTGCTGTTTAAACACGGACAATTGTGGGAGAATAAATATACGTCTGGTACATTATATAAAATGGCATAGCGGCATTTTGCAACTGTACAATATTTAACCGCACATTCAATTGATTGGCAATTTTGCTGAAATAAAATTCTTCAGAAGAATCGACGTGTTGTTGCAACGGTTGTATTTGTTACGTAAACAGTCGCTCTTTCTCCATGTATACATTTTAATAGATGGCGGTCGGCAAAACAAATGTCACAATATCTCATTCATACATACATAAGTGTGTTCGTACGTACGTACATCATACATACATACATACATACATACATACATACATACATACATACATACATACAACATACATACATACATACATACATACATACATAAATACATACATACATCCATCATACATACATACAACATAAAACATACATACATACATACATACATACATACATAAAACATACATAAAACATACATACATACATACATACATACAAAATACATACATACATACATACATACATACATACATACATACATACATACATACATACATACATACATACATACATACATACATACATACATACATACATACATACATACATACATGCATATATACATACTCATACATACATACATACATACATACATACATACATACTACATACATACATACATACATACATACATACATACAAATACATACATACATACACATACATACAACATCATACATACAATATACATACACATACATACATACATACATACATACATACATATCATACATACATACATACTCAGAGCTGATACATACATGTAAATTGAGCATACATACTCATACATTACATACATCACATACATACATACATACAAATACATACATACATACATTCATACATTACATATACATACATCAACATACAACACATAACTACAAATACATAATGAGCATACATACGTCAATGATGTCATGATTACATACAAATAATGCATGCAACATACATACACCATTCCCTACAACATACATACAACATAATACATACCAACATACATACAACATACATCTCATACATACATACATATCTACTCATACATACTACATAATCATCATCTATGCATAATCATACATACATACATACTCATCTACAACATACATTACATCATGTCATACTACTACATACTACATACTCTACATACACATACATAACATATCATTGCGCAGTAAGGCGTTTTTGTCAAACAATCACTAACAGTAATAATTGCAACAACAACAGCAACACTTAGAACAATGGGAGAGCTTAAGACCGAGCAAGACGTAACTTGTAAGCTGGTCAAGCTACTCCCACGCCTTCCACGTAAACACGGTAACTAATTAGTTTTACATTTAATGATTTCGCAGCCTCCGCACAATGGACTACCCGTGAACGCATTGACGTCCGAATCAACAAACGCATTCGGCGCAAATCAGTCAACCGCATCGCGGTTTACAACGCCACGGCCGCTGTGCAGCCACGCGTGTCGGAGCCAGAATCGTCGGTGGGCACTGGCTCAAAGCTCCAATTACGCAATGAGTACAAGCACACCAACATAGATGACCGGAATAAACACTGCTACCACTTCGCCAGCGCCGATTTGCGCCGTATCGTAACATCATGAAGCGAAGACCTTCGGATTAATTACGAGCTGTTGCCATTTCGCAATTTCTATGTTGTTCAACTTTGAATATTGTCAGTATTCCAAACGACTAATGCATGCATTCTGACGAGGACGAGGCAGTTGCTGTGAAGATCTGGGGAGAGCGCAAGTTCGAAGTGCCAGATCTCGATGAAGGTAGGACTCTAACGAAGATAGTTCTGTAGTTAAAGCGACATCGTCAGTTCCATTAATTGGAAACATCTTCTCTGATACCTTTCTCGCAAGGGGAGGTAATAATCAAAATGACGCTCGCCAATTTGCAATCTTGCCCGAGTTGTCTTCAAAGAGCATTTCGTGGAAGGTGCTTGCGGTTTGACCAGTTTAAACAACTACTTTTAGTGTTTTAATGTGGTTATACAATTTGTCTTATTAAGCACAGTTTAGCGAGTAGTATACCGCTAGTATAGTTTTTCGGCTGATAGGAAAATTATGTTAATAACAGAGAAACAACGGGAAATGCTGGTTTAAAATAATCACAGCTTACAACACTATAGCAAACCATCACTACTGTTTGTCTTTTTCCGTAGTGATTGTGTGTGGCAGAGGGAAGGAGAACTGCCACATCTGTTAATGGGAAACAATCTTTTACCTCAACTCGATGGTTACTGTTTTGTTCTCTGGCTCCTCTGGACACGACGATGTTATTGTGTACCCCGTTTGAACACAATTGTAATATATTGTAAAGGTTAGCGGTGTGTTTGTTTATTCGTAAGCTGGTGCGTATGTGTATGTGTACGTGTGTGTGTGTGTGTGTGTGTGTGTGTGTGTGTGTGTGTGTGTGTGTGTGTGTGTGTGTGTGTGTGTGTGTGTGTGTGTGTGTGATCGTGTGGCCGTGTATGCATACGTGTGTTTGTGTGTGCATACGTGTGTTTGTGTGTGTGTGCGCATACGTGCATATTATGCGTCTATAACTTTCACTGCCTCAACGTCGGTTCCTAATCACTGCCCCGTTTGTATCTCCCTCATTATGTTCCTACTACATTTCTTGGACTCAGCCGTTACCATTACCGGGACAATGCTGATTTTATTACTGTCTTCTCTTCTTTGGACTTTGAACCATAACTACTCCCATTGCACGTCATTCGTCCAAACTCTCACGTAATACTCCATTCGCAAGATACCAATCTCAAGGCAAGCTGAATGGCTCTGCTCGCCCTAAGTCCCACCTGCAGGTTGCAATTAATTTGAAAGTGGCCCGACCAGCAAGAAAACCAATTATGCCATCAGTGTTAATTAATAATACGCGACCTTTATGTTCACCTCAATATAATCATACACCGTGACCACTATAGCGACCAGCAATAACTTAATATTGATTGTAACTTAGGAGCGAATAGTGACTAAAATGTCGTCTAACTGGCATGCGTTTTGTTTACTTTTGGACATGAGCACGCAATAATCTACAGCGTTGCGCCATGTGCTAGGGCTTGCAGAAACGTTCGTAATACACTTTTGTAAATGTTGATTTATCGATGAACTATGGTATGAACTTTTCACAAAAACCTGCAGTGGTGATTTGTCTTTAACTGTTCCGCGGTCTCACTGAGCAAGTAAATTCAAGTAGATTCAATAGACCGAATAATTACCACTGATCGACATAAAACAACAACGAAACAAAGTTAGTAATCACTTTCCGGTGATCTGCTCAACACTCTCAGCCTGTTGTACCCTTCATCTATCTTCAACCCTTTTCATCAATTTTTTACAACTGATCTTCAATTACCACGATCACTGGCGGCGGTTTCCCAGTTGGTGATGTCAATTCATTTCATCTTCATATCAAGCTTGCAGGTGACAAACTAATGTGTCTTTGTAACGTAACGAAGGCCAACGATGTGCATTCCAGCGACAAGTTCACCATGTAGGACATCTTTGCTAAATTAAGCATGAGCATTCAACAACCTCCAAACCCACCAATAATGCTGTATTCTATTCCATAAGTCGTGTCATGACGCCATAGTTTCTACTAAAGTCGTGTCGACACGACACAGTCCTCATCATGCCAAATGATTTAACTCTTGTTGGCATCAAGCCTGGTAAAGCGATAAGTCCTAGCCCAATGCTCCAATTGACGTCAATTAGTTTGTCATGTGGATAGCAACAGTAGACAGCTGATTACAACACGGACAAATCATAATTGTGTGCATTTACAGTGTACACACTCGGATGTGGCAATCGTACTTTAAGGTAATTGGAAAACGGTACTCTAAGCTTAGAGATGCGATCACCCCTGTTTATGCTTGCGACCTAATATATGTAACGCGCTGATCGTTCGCTTGTCATTACCGATGTGTTGCGATGAACAATCATTTGTGACGAACCTAACTGCAGTGATGTGGACCAAGATAGTGGGAACATCCACGTTGACAACGCGGTCAGAATATGTGACAACTACATTTGAGAGGGCAGGAAAACTGACTCACAATTGTGAAAATAATAAAAAGCCTTGTAGCAGTTTCAAACGTTTACACGTGTGTGGCCCGTTGGATTGAACAGTAGTTGGTATATTTATTGCTACTTTCTCCGAATTTTCACCAAACTAGGCTGGTAGACAGAATGATGTACATACTGCCGACTCATTGATTGCTTATGCACCGAACTGTCCGCTGCTAGTTTTCTATAAGCAAACATATTGGCGATATTGACCCGTCGTAGCTGTTACGTTAGCAACGAACAATGTCTACGAAACCTAATACCCAACCGTGAAAGCACTGCTTAAACTCTAATCTATTTTTCATTAAGTCGTGTCCGTGCTGTGTCCGTGGTTTTAAATGCGTTAACAAGCGTCAACAATTGGTGATAACATTAGTTGTCCAACGAACAGCTGACTTTGTACTAGGTGAAACAAAATAACATGTCCGATAAGGTCGCGGTAATGTGAGAACATAGAAACGAATATCAATTGAGAATTCAATAATGTATATCAATATCGCGTAGCAGCTGAAGATTACATTTCTCACAGTATGACCTACTCATATTAAAGGATGCTTTGAGCGTAGAATACTGTTAGAGTAAATCGATTATATCGACTGTGACACACGGACGTATATTGGTAGAGGCGCAATAATAGAAATGCACCTATCGGACGTACAAGGAACCATTTCTTAGCGTGTTCAAGCGAGCGTGACTGGCAGAAATGGTTATTGATCGGAACGTGTTTACGAACCGGCTGCCACCGCAGTGAGTGAGTTTCACCGTCGAGTAAAGGATCACTGGTTTAACTAGTCCGTTCGAATGCGTATGGAGACGGCGGGGATGGTTGAACCATGAAGAAGCATGGGTAAGCATGGACGGAATAGCACCATGTTTTTATTTAAAAGATATGTTACAGAAACAAAACATTCGCTCTTGCCAAAGAAACATTTACACGTCATCTGCGCGTCTAGCGGATCATTATTACTGTGTAGTTTTCGCAGATTCACACTTACAAGCGCGGCCACGGACAAGACGCTTTCTTAACAGAAGAGAGTCATCTTTCGTATCATTTGCTGAATTTCTTCTGCCCCTTATTTTATGTGACCGCGAACAACTTCCTACACCTCAACATTCCTCCTGTCATCCAAAGCCATCTCTGACAGAATTATGCAGTATAGTATGGTGCGGTCGCTTATGTTTCTATAACGTTACCAATTGTGGTGACTGTTTCAGTATTGTGTATGACGGCGAAGATAGTCGTGGATGTGTCAATAATGTGTATGATATGTTGAAGATAACTGGGTTAATGTCCCGATAAAATTAGTTGAAATAGTACCCCGGATATACACATCATATAATTCCTATATCCGTGTTAGTGAATACGTTACTTCACAAATCCACAATTCCACGATAACAAATAACGTTAACATCGACGTAGCGAGCAAGACAACATTTCCTAACCATGTTGATAAAAACCGTGAACTTGGCGTATTCCCCCAGAATCCCTCGGCGATTCGAAAGGTGACATCGTAAGCGACGGCGGGGAAGACACGGCAAGTGCACCCGGCGAGCCGCCAGGAACGAAGGCGCGGGGACCAGCAGCCATGACGGCTGTGCCTGATCGATCGCAGCGTCTGGGCAGTGGCTCGGCGATGTACCGGCGCCGGAAGACGCACGAGTATCGCGCCCTCGCCGTCCAGGACACGGGCATCAGCAGCTACGTGCTGGAGAAGGCCCAGCAGCGCGGGCTCGTGCTCGACATCGAGGACCGCGACATCGAGTTGGACGAGATCGAGAGGGTGCGGCAGGTGAAGATCATCAGAGGAATGGCCGTGCCGCTCGACAAGAAACGCAAGCTCAGGTTTGGCTTGCTTTGTATCTTCGTCGTCTACGCTGTGTTTTGTCGTGCTCTTATAGAGGTTATTTTGGTTAATAATGTGTGTGTGTGTGTGTGTGTGTGTGTGTGTGTGCGTGTGCGTGTGCGTGTGCGTGTGCGTGTGCGTGTGCGTGTGCGTGTGCGTGTGCGTGTGCGTGTGTGTGTTTGACAGGGTCTGCTGACAGGGGTAGTGGAGAGAAGGGACTGGTGACAGCTGACAGGGGTAGTGGAGAGAGGGGACTGCTGACCGCTGACAGGGGTAGTGGAACGAGGGGACTGATGACAGCTGACAGGGGTAGTAGAGAGAGGGGACTGCTGACAGCAGACAGTGAATAGTGGAGGCAGGGGAATGTTGACATCTGACAGGAAACAGTGGAGGGAGGGGAATGCTGACAGATGATGGGGAATAGTGGAGGGAGGGGAATGCTGACAGATGACAGGGAACAAAGGTAGGGAGGGGAATGTTGACCGTTGATAGGGAGCAGTGAAGGAAGGGGACTGCTGACGGGAGTGGAGGGGAGAACCGACAAGAGCAAGGCAATACTACATGAGCTGGACCGCTTCTCGCTACAAAGGATGTACGACAAAATAACAACACCTGTAATCTTTTAGTTTATGTCGCCATTACCCTTCCTTGATTGTTTCTGGACTTACTGTGTTTTCTTGTTGGAACATCTATTCTTATGACAAGTGTGGTAATTCAATATCAGTAATAACTGATAACATCTCCACATGTTGTGTCCACCCAGAATAGCGTAGCCTGTTCAACCTAGATTATGTACAATTGTCCACGATTATAGCGCTAGGCGGCTATTCTCCAATATTATAATTTAATAATGGCGGACTGTTGTGCAGGCAGCGAATCTTCGACGGGACATCTGGCGGCGGCAAGCAGCGCGAGGCGTGCTGTGTTGACACTAAGATCGTTAGTATTAAATAGAAGTGGTTCTATAGCTTGGAATTACACAGTGAATTACTACCATTCAAAGGGTGTATGTAGACGTCTTCGAACTTAACAACAATACGGTGCATTGACAAACACGCAGAACATAAACATATACACACGCTTATGCAAAAATACATATATGCATTCACATTTGCGTACGCGTACGTACGTACGCGCGCACACACACTCACGCGTACACGCACACGCACACACGTACACATGCATACACGCACATACGCGCATACACTTATAGCTAGGTTCACAGTTAACATAATGGCGTATTCTCTTACGTAACGTTTATGTTATGGTTATGGTTATGGTTATGGTTATGGTTATGTTTTGCTGTGCTGTGCTGTGCTGTGCTGTGCTGTGCTGTGCTGTGCTGTGCTGTGCTGTGCTGTGCTGTGCTGTGCTGTGCTGTGCTGTGCTGTGCTGTGCTGTGCTGTGCTGTGCTGTGCTGTGCTGTGCTGTGCTGTGTTACGTTATGAGTATTACATATAATATTTATACTGTTTGCACTTTTACAGAACTGTTATCGCTGGTGGGCAAAAATGAAGATAGAACTCCGAGAATTGGCCGAGTCAGTGTCATTGTGGACAGGAGCTCTCAAAACAATAGAAGGTATAGTGTAATTAGAATTATGATTAAAACACGTATTACATGAAAGCACGCATTTTGTAACTCCACACACTACACATCCACCTACTCACACACAGACCGCACACGCACACGCACACGCACACGCACACGCACACGCACACGCACACGCACACGCACACGCACACGCACACGCACACGCACACGCACACACACGACACACACGCACACACGCACACACGCACACACGCACACACGCACACACGCACACACGCACACACACACGCACGCACACACACACGCACACACCACAACACACACACCACCACACACACACACAACACACACACACACACACACACACACACAGTCACATGTTCTAAAAATGCATACATGTTGAATGATACTTCAATAGGCCTTAGCATTATAATCACAATATGTACACAGTTATTCAACATAAGACTTCCTGTCTCGTTGCCCAGGTCTGTTCGGCGGCGGCGTGCTCACCTACTTCCGGTTCCTGAAGTGGCTCTTCCTCCTCAACGTCTACATCTTCATAGTCGTCTTCATCTTCATCGCTGTTCCCCAGATGTCGTTCCCGTCTGAGTCGGGGGCGGTGACTAACGGGACGACACTGACCTACTCACCCAACGCCTTGCGCGCGGCCTCCTGCAGTCCGTTGTACGTCGTTGCCGAACCAGAGAGCGCCACGGTCGCGCAGCCATTTGCTGACTTCCTGCAAGGAACGGTGAGCAACGCGGCGCGAATGTAACGGCAGTATCGGTGTGCAGAATGAAAGGCTAAGCGTATATAGAATTATGGCTTGGAACGTTTTAGTTTATCAACGTTGAACGCTAAACGGACCCTGGTTTGCAAGAGTTAGAAAGCGTTGTGGCATGACAGCGATTTTGTCTACTGGTTTCCATACTAACGCTTCAGACATTGACAATGTCATTGAGTGTGTGTGTGTGTGTGTGTGTGTGTGTGTGTGTGTGTGTGTGTGTGTGTGTGTGTGTGTGTGTGTGTGTGTGTGTGTGTGTGTGTGTGTGTGTGTGTGTGTGTGTGTGTGTGTGTGTGTGTGTGTGTGTGTGTGTGTGTGTGTGTGGTGTGCGTGCGTGCTGTGTGTTGCGTGTGTGTGCGTGCGTGTCGTGCGTGCGTGCGTGCGTGCGTATGTGAAGCTACTGTTATGACTGTTGAATGAGGAGGTATTAGTTCGACCCAAGGTGACCGTTGTGTGCGTGGTTGCAGGGCTGGATGGAGAAGACGGTCGTGTTCTACGGAGCCTACAGCGACAAGCGCGTCTACGTCTCGTCGGCGTCGTTCAGCTACAACCTGCCGCTCGCCTTCATCCTCACCGTCCTCGTCTACTTCCTGCTCAGTCTCGTCCTCGTCGTCAGAGAGTCAGTCTTCTTGTCTTCCTATACAGTATACAGTGGCTTCTAGTGATACGTTTTAACTGGAGGATGTTATGCGCGCTACCCATCGTGGCCGGCGGTAGGAGCGGGGCGGGGCGTGGGTGGGAGTGTGAATATTAAGTTTGTGCACCCTTGGATGTGTTGAAAGTGTTGTTCAGTCGTGTTTCTGGCGACACATGTGGGTGTGTGTGTGCAGGGGCAGCATTGGCCGAACCAGTCGCCGCAACCGTAGTAATAGAAACAATAATAACGCTTTATTCGCCATTTTCAACATAAAATGTACATTTCATGTCAAATAGGGAAATGTTCTGGCGTTTGAGTCACGTAATGCCTATATAAAATAAAATATTATCTATTAATTTATTTTATTTAGAAGTAATAAATAAATAAATTAATTGTATATTTAAGGTTAAAAATTTATATTTATAAATAATTCTGTTAAGCTAATAAATATATAAATATTACACGTCTAAATTTTTATTTAAATTATTTAAAATAAATATTTAAAATTATTATGTGAAGCTAAGGTTTCACAATTAAACAAGATTTCGTGTTCAGCACTGTCGGTCCGCTATTCGAGAACAGATGCACCCACACTTACCCTCACGGACGGCCGTGACATGGGCGATAATGTGATATTGTGTCTACTCAGGACGGCACAGGGAGTCAGAGACAAGATGCTGAGCCTGGAGAGCTGCCAGTCGCAGATCGGGTACCAGGTGTTCGTGTGGTGGGACTACGGGCTGTCCGACGACAAGAACTCCGCCATCAGACATAACAACATCTACAGAGAGATCAAGGTGGGAAACGTTTTTTGTTATGTAGTGTTTTTTATTTATTCATTTATGTATTATTATTATTATTACAACGTAAAGTAATGTATCGTGACAGTTGGAGGAGTATGATCATGATTATCACGTGGAGTCGGCCTCGACTCGATGGTACATGGTAACAAGGTGTTAGTAAATATTTAACTTCACTAGAGTGATGCACAGAATGCCGACTCATTGAGTGCCAATGCAGTGAATGCACCGAACTGCCTGCTGCTATATTATTGCTATTACTATAAGTATTTAAAACGTACTTTATAGTAATATAGCCGCAGACAATTCCGTGCAATAACACTAATAAGTAGACATATTGACGATATTAACACGCGTCAGTTACGTACCTTATATTAGAAAAACGGCAGAAAGGACGCGTGGTGTTGTGAACAATTGTACTCAACAGTAAACCAGAGCTGGGGCTCTTCAACACACAGCGCCCTCACACGGATGGGATGAAAACCTTAAAAATATACCGTACTAAACGACGAGACGTCCGAGATTGAGCTAGATCTATGGGGGAGTGTCCCAGCTCCTATCTAATATTTCTGAATAAGCGCTACTTCTTTGTGACGTATGTAAGGTGTGACGTATGTCTCACTGTTGACGTAGTGCAACTTCGAGGAACAACGGATGGCCGCCGAAAAAAGCCAGCGCACACGCTCGCAGAGTGTCCTTCTCTGGGTGAAACGCCTCCTCATCAACTTCGTAGTGTTCGCCTTCTTGGGAGGCTCTGGCTACCTCATCTACTTCACGACGGTCAAGACTATGGAGGTCGGTATTACTCCAAGCATAAGATAAATCATGTTAAAAAATACGTTCATTGCTGGTTTTGACAATGAAATATTGCCATTTAGCTCTGCGTTGTCCTTGACATTGCAACTGACATTAGTCATAATAATAATAGTATTAATAACAATTATGAGAAGAAAAAGATTAAAAAACCTGTGTTGCGCCTAAATCCCTGGAAACGAAGATCAAAATGTTATTCAATCTTGGAGTCAATATACAACATTTCTATTGTCGACCTTTGTTGAAACCTCAAAACTGTGGTGAATAAGCAAGGTTTTAAAAGTACGGAAGTCTATAGTAATTTCAGCTAGTCTAACACTAACGAAAAACACATTCCAAAGAGTCGGTGGAGCTACAACAGAAATCTTAATTCCGATGTTAGTATTTACTCTAGGGACAAAAAGTAAAGCAGAACTTGAGGATCTAAGCTGGATAGGTTCTCATACAAGAGTAAGCAATGATGTAAATGAGATGGTTGCTTACGTGAAGATAAGCTTATACGATAAGGGATAGGAAGCCAATGCAAAAACGTCAGACGTTGTATAGAGCATGCACACAAACACAAACACAAACACACAGAGGTAGAGGTGATGTTCAAACAAACATACACGCCAGCGGGTAACAAATAAGCTGGTTGGAGCTGTCTTGAGGTACACCACGTTGACACTAACTGCTGCGTACTTTCAGATCACAAATCAAAAGGACTACCAAACGATGTCTCCAATCACGCAACTCCTCGTGCAGTACATGACGTCTGTGACCATCACAGTACTCAACAGCGCCATACCTACTGTCTTCAAGAAGCTCGTCACGTGGGAAGGATACTCGTTCGCACAGGAAGTCAACTGGACCCTCGCAAGGTGAGAGGACAACCTGCTATGTCCCTCGGTCTCCGCTAGTAATACTACTACTAATAAATACATTTTCACTATATTTATATATAATTTATATCAATATTATTTTAGTTACATTTCAGTCCCACTAGTTCAGCTCTCTACAACAATGCGCAAGTCATACGTATGTCTTTATTTATATTTATTTAGTTATATATTTTACTTGTATTTTAATTTTAATATCTACGCTTTCGTGTTATATTTGATCGAATATTGTACTGTAAACATTTCTGAACAGAGGAGTACTTTGGATGTTAGTGTATACATAACAGTATTATTATATTATTTATTATAAACATAATAAATTAACTTCTGCTTTGCCTAAATCCTCAGAAGCCAAGCTAAGACAAATATTGTTCCCACAGGACTTATCACAATGTTTAAAAACATTTTATTGTTAATAGACAATTTACAATATCTGTGTAATTACACACAAACAACGTTTACATTTACGTGAGACACAACGATAGTTATATACATTAAATTGATTTACCAGCTACTTTGCATGTATGATGTGTTACATCGTCAATCTGTTACAGAACTGCGATCCTGAAACTAGCATCTTTAGCGGTGTTGCTTTTCTCAATCTACCTCGAGATACAGTGCACACCGAAAGATAGTTGTTTAGTTGGCACGGACAAATGCACAGAACTCAGGGTAAGTTTATTCCGTCCGTCCGTCCGTCCGTCCGTCCGTCCGTCCGTCCGTCCGTCCGTCCGTCCGTCCGTCCGTCCGTCCGTCCGTCCGTCCGTCCGTCCGTCCGTCCGTCCGTCCGTCCGTCCGTCCGTCCGTCCGTCCGTCCGTCCGTCCGTCCGTCCGTCCGTCCGTCCGTCCGTCCGTCCGTCGTCGTCCGTCCGTCCGTCCGTCCGTCCGTCCGTCCGTCCGTCCGTCCGTCCGTCCGTCCGTCCGTCCGTCCGTCCGTCCGTCCGTCCGTCCGTCCGTCCGTCCGTCCGTCGTCCGTCCGTCCGTTCCGTCCGTCCGTCTCGTCCGTCCGTCCGTCCGTCCGTCCGTCCGTCCGTCCGTCCGTCCGTCCGTCCGTCTGTCGTCCGTCCGTCCGTCCGTCCGTCCGTCCGTCCGTCGTCGTCCGTCCGTCCGTCCGTCCTGTCGTCCGTCCGTCCGTCCGTCCGTCCGTCCGTCCGTCCGTCCGTCCGTCCGTCCGTCCGTCCGTCCGTCCGTCCGCCTGCCCGCCGCCCGCCGCCGCCCGTCCGCCCGCCCGTGCCGCCTCCGCCGCCCGCCCGCCCGCCCGCCCGCCCGCCCGCCCGCCCGCCCCGCCCGCCCGCCCGCCCGCCCGCCGTCCGTCCGCCGTCCGTCCTCGTCCGCCTGTCCGTCCGTCCGTCCGTCCGTCCCGTCCGTCCGTCCGTCCGTCCGTCCGTCCGTCCTTCGTGTCTTACTCGTTCCTCTACATCTCTTCCCTTCCGCCCTCCCTATTATTGTCCTTCCCTTCCAGCCTCCGTGCCCCCGCCTCCCTCCGTAATTACCGTAATACTGGTATAATGTTTGTTCGACGACGCTCCAATGTAGTTATTATTAACTTGTAAACAATCGTCTTTTAGCAATAAGTTCATCTGTAGAGCAGCTCAAAAGCATATTATTCTTTATGCCGTTATTTCAATGAATGAAGGTATGTTTCTTAGACATTGTTAAGCTTTCATCATGAGGTTTGACTGACTGTGTTTGTGATACCTGTCAGTGTTTGTTGTTTCAGTGCTGGGAGACGAGAATCGGACAAGAATTTTACAAACTTGTACTGATGGACTTCATTGTTGCTATGGCCGTCGTTTTCTTCGTGGAATTTCCAAGAAGGTAATTATTCCATACACAATAACGGAGCACAGCTGCTCGGTATCAGCAGTATCGGACTCTCAGCTTACAGAACTGTTTTGTTGTGTCGAACCTTCTATTTAACTATATTTTCAAAAAAAGAATATCTGGCCATAGACTCGTTATTCCTTTTGTTTTTACACGCTGTTATAGAATATGTAAATTCTCTGTGCACTACAAATTAAGTGTCCTTCCGTCACAAATTAACCTGCGATCACTGACTCAAAGAATGAAACCCGTAATCGAAATAACATGTGTTACTAAAAGTATCCATACATTTTTTCAGAATTTTCGTAACGAAGGTGAACTGGAAGATTGCAAAAACAATTGGATTGCAACAGTTTGACATACCGAAGAACATCCTAGATCTTATATACACGGAAGTGTTAGTTTGGTAAGTATTACAAAGCTACTCCTACAGAGTAGAATGTGCTTGTGTATGTGTGCGGCGCGCGCTTGGGCGTGAGCGCATGCGCACGCGGGTGTTTATTTGTCTGCGCGTGTGTGTGTGTGTGTGTGTGTGTGTGTGTGTGTGTGTGTGTGTGTGTGTGTGTGTGTGTGTGTGTGTGTGTGTGTGTGTGTGTGTGTGTGTGTGTGTGTGTGTGTGTGTGTGTGTGTGTGTGTGTGTGTGTGTGTGTGTGTGTGTGTGTGTGTGTGTGTGTGTGTGTGTGTTTGGGATCACATATTTACAGCTTTTATTTTATTTGACTAAGAGTCTGTTGTTGTTCATTGTTTATGGTTTTCTTAATGATAATCCGTATGGTGATCTTAATGACGATGATGACGGCGGCAATAATGATGATTTATTAAATACATACCACAAAGATTCTTTTAGTTGTGTCGGCAATTTTCTATAACATAGAAATGAATACTTTAATACATCATCTGTCTGCCTTTTATGATATTGCAGGAATTCTTGTAATCAACAATTAAATGAATAATCACAAATACCAGAGAAGCACGATTGGGCTAAATCCAGATAGTAACTATTTACATGTGTACTAATATAACGACATCCTAATTGTAGCAATATCTAGAGACCATTTACCTTAATTAATAATATTATATTATTGCAATGTTTCTTAGTTAGCTTTATAAAACATATTGAGCACCGATGGTTGCAAATATTTCTCACAGTTTATAAACAGTCACCTCTAAGATACAATCTTATTCCCAGATACCTAACTAGTTGTTAACTGTATAAGCTGTTCTATGTAGTCTTAGGAATGCATTAGAAAGCGGCCTAGTAATAACCTAACCTAACAACATAATAGTAACTGTACTCTTATTACACGATCCATTTAACGACAATTCTCATTTCAGGTTTGGAACATTCTTTGCGCCAATGATTCCAGCAATGACGGTCGTGAAGCTATTTATTATGTTCTATGCTAGGATGGTAAGTACTGGCGTTGGCGTACGCACTTATATGTTGATAAAACAGTCACATAACTGTAAATCGGTACACGAAGGATCAGATCAACGCCGAGCGAGAAATATGAATTCATTAAAATTATATAGAAATTCAAAACAAAATAAACATTGTTAACATGACATCAGGAACAGGGGTGTTGCTGAATATGAAGGACGCGCGACCTTTGTCCGTAAGTGGGTTGGCAACAACATACGTTGTCGAACTCCAAAGACAGTGACGATACCTAGCAAGAATCCTTAGCTAACCAAGCTACTTGCATTGTTATCAGTTACCTTTTAATAACGCCAGGTACATGTTGGATACTTATATCAAATAGATGAAGTTGTTTACTACGTTTCAAAGAATGAAACTCATTAATATTCTGAAACATAACAGTAATACAATTACAAACCCTATTTTTTATAAATTATAAACCCTATCTACACATGACTACACGTATGACATACGTCCATTTGAAACATGCCCGTATACGCATGTCACTGCCTCCATCTGGCGATTGTAATGACACTGTCGCCGTCTAGCGATTACAACGAATAACACATGTTATCATATACGCCATACGAGTGTTTACAATTAAGAATTGTTTTCTTCCAAACAGGTGAGTGTGTTGTACAACTTCACGCCAAACACGAAGCCATACCGGGCGTCAGACACTAACTTCTTCGTGTTGGTAGTGTTGATGGTGGCCTATGCCATGTGCGCCATCCCGATCATGTACGTCATATGGAGGTACGTCATCAGCACCATTTCAACGTAGCTTTGCAGCAGAGAACAATACTGTTATGCTAAATATTATATACTCATTTTGTTAAACTTGTTCTATCGTCAGGTGTTTCCTACGTGTGTGCAGTGGCGTGTCTGGGCTGTCCGGGGTGCACCTGAACGGTTTGTCTTGTACTAGAACAATACTTTATTTCTTTAATATATGCATTCAAAGGTAAGGGGGATTTGGACCCAATCGCTGCCCCAGATACGACACTGCATAATGTGTATGCATACAACCCATGTGATTTACTAAGACTTAGGGTTCAGAAAATTCTTAGCCGCTTTATGGCATTGGCAAGTGGTCTATTTGAGTGCCGGATTACGCCACTTAGTTTATGTAACAGTCCCATAGCGGAAAAGATGTCATTAACTTACACTCGACACGCCACACCTTTTGTTTTACCTTGGTTTTAATATGTGTGCTTCTTGTGTTTATCACTAGTACAACATTGCTACTAATTATAATACAAACATTCTTCTTTAAGGATGTTGATGGTATCAGTAAATATGTAGTTTGCTTTACGTAACAAGTGCATGACGTCACGACCGGTTGTAGGATGCCGCCATCGACCGGATGTGGACCATTCCGTAGCTACGACTACATGTACGACATCATGAACGCGACGATAGCCGAGTGGCCCTCCTGGATACAAGGAATTACAGGCTTCCTCAGCTCAGCGTCTTTCGGCATCCCGTTCTTCATTGTGCTCGTGTAAGTACGGGGAACTCTCTCGACAGAAAACTGAAACTGAAACTTACTAGACCGGCCGAATTATTGCCTCTTGATTCAGCAACATTGTTAGTTAGAATGGCTGCAGACAAACTAGTGACCAGTGGATTGGCGGGAACTCACCAAGGGTGCAGGGTAATGGGAAGGTCACGGCTGAGATGGGAGGTGCGAAGAGTGATTTGAGAACATCGGGGGATGGTGAAAACGGACGAAAAAGTTACAACAAGGAACAAGGAGGAAGAAAGACCACGATACTTGAGAGGTCACCCAAACATGTCGACATTTGCCTATTCATATATAGTTTATTAATTCTCAGATCCATTTTCCTTCTGAAAAGGTACTTTTTAAACGTAGCTAACGTTTGACATCGGCGCGTTGACTGGAGGTGAATACAAACTCGGTAACCAGATGAATCCACTGGAAGTGGAAATTAAATTAAATGCTACAAACATTGACATTTCCTACGCTGACTATATCAACAGTGAAGAAATCAGAAAAAACGAATCTAAGCACATGGGTCACTACGAAGAAGTTTTTACCAGTGTGCAAAAGACGAAGCTGTAACACGATCAAGCGGGCTCACAAAAACACTACTTCAAGGAACACTGCCGGGGGGGGGGGAAGGCAGGGAAGACGAAGAAGAGACGGACTGACAACGACGAGAAATGGACTGGGAAGATCTTCATAGAATTCCAGGCTGTGGCACACAGTCACAAAGACTGCAGTCGAAGTGACGTTTTAAATGAAATACACATGTTGTTGTAATGTATTTAGTTACGCTGTTATCCAATGCATTGTATGAACTGCCACCAAATCCTGTTGCGACATGTTGGTTTTATTGTTCTTGGTGTATAGCGCCATATTTAATATGCTCACGATGATTCACTTTCGCTATTTTGATATTTGCAGGTTGATCATCTACTACGTACGACAAATGATGAATACTTACAAACATATGAACGTGATTCTCAAAGAACAGCTACTCATGGTAAGTTCACCAGGCACACCATATAAGCCTACTACTGGGTACTTCAACGTAACATCCGCAGTGTTTTCATTGCTGCCACCTGCATATGAGCAATATCGCTGTGGGCAACACCTCTAGAAATGAATCACATTCCTTGATTGTCAACGTAGCCTCGCATTTGCAATTTTATGAATAATTATGCATTTTGTTCTCCCACTTGGATGACGTTTCCTCGCCAATCACCCCCAGAAGTCCCCTTTCTGACCTAAACGTAGGTTCGTTCTTCTTCATCGTCGATATATCTGACCTAACCACCCGGTATATATCATATTGATAGTATTACTTTGTGAGCAGTGCATACATATAGGTATCTCCTATCGAATGTACCACGGACTAATCTAGTATCTCACGTGTGCCTGGCAAGATATACTGTGCGCAGCGTTAATCGAGTGCGCAACATTAACGTGATTTTCCGATTCTTAAAGGATACATAGTCCACAATGTTGATACCCAGTGTTGACACCAAATATACTATGTCTGCCGTAACCGGGTAGCGAGCCCGGGCAGCCGGCGAACCAGGCGGACGTGCTGACCACTTAACTACTCACGCCTCGGTTGTCTTTCAGGAGGGACACGACAAGAAGTTTCTCGTCGAGCGAATGCAGGAGGCGCTCGGCAACATCGACGGCGGACAGATGCAGACACAGACCAAGACACATGGGGACTTTGGACACGGTGATAACAGCGGAGTAAAAGTTGGTCTTCCGCCAGTGTCCTAGTTGTGTCTGCTGGACATTGAGCGACGTTAACACTGCTCCATTTGAATATTTAATAATATCCCGTTTCAACAGTCATCCAATTATTTTGATTTATTGATTTATTTTCGCTGGAAATCCGGTAAACGTTTTGTATTGGATGATTGCGTGCTTGGAAGTTGGATGTTGGTATTACTTATTTATGTGTATTAATTGTATATACGTATATATAGATTATAATTCTTGACAATGAATTTGTTCAACAATTATTATTTATTCTTAAAGCAATTCTATTTATCTCCAATGTTAAATGCAGTATATCTGTGAAGGGCGGGTGTTCTGAAACGACAATGCATGGCAGATCATGCACGAATAACCCTTTAGGGAAGTAAGATATACATGTAAATGTTTAGTTGTTACGAAATATTCTGGAAGAATGGTATTTATGACAGTATTATCGAGATTGGCTGGAATGGTGCAGCGTATGTATGGGTGAATATATATATATTATACATATCTTATAATTATATGGAACAAGGAGACTGTAGTGGAAATACACGGCTGGAGTTATCACTTCA
>JAODUO010002103.1:35000-38907 GCA_025642075.2 Ridgeia piscesae
ATTGAATTAGTATTACTTCGACGTTTCTGTAGCTGGTGGAGGGTAAGTAGACTTTCTGAACTATATTATTCTGAGTCCATATGTGTTCCAGGTTATTAATATCCAACGGTTTTTTGTGCACTATGACGTCATTATCTGGGGAATCCCTTCCGGCGCAATGCATTGTTCACATTGTACTCGTTAAAATGTTGTGCCGCCATTATCCCATGTTAATAAGCCTTGGTTTTGTGGGTGTCTCGCAAGAACTGGCTGTATCACAAACTGGCTATATGACAAGACGAAAATTTGGTCAAAATTTCACGGCACATAATCCAATCGGCACATAATCCAATCCGAACATTTCCTATGCTGTCCCTCCTCAGGCTGAAAAGTGGGGGGACGCGTCCCCCTCGTCCCCCACCGATCGACGCCCATGATGTGTAGAACTTTCCAATCCAACATTTTGGCAAAGAAATCTGTCATCACTCAAATGGGAATAAGTTACACAAAGTGCAGGAATCCGCCGCTTCTGCCGTAGGCGATAAGCATCAAGCAGGCGAGGGGTGATAGTGCAACACAGCGGCGTAGCCCAGCATGATGATTACTTACTAAAATAAGATAAAGTTGCGCGCTATGGCCAGGCCCCGCCAAGCAATTTATCTAGTCGATTTTTCTAATGGATGGTCGGAACTTCATATCGCGAGTTTATTGTCTAGCTACTAGTCCTCTATAGCGGCTTCTAAGAGAGGAGTGGTGAGTCAGGCTATATGTCCAGCAATTTTTCCGAACTGAAAAGTGGGGGGGACAATTCCTATGCTGTCCCCCACGCTGAAAAGTGGGGGGACGCGTCCCCCCGTCCCCCACCGATCGACGCCCGTGTCCACTCGGGCCGCGTGCTGTCACCCGTAAGCGTTCCGTTACTTGAGTTCGTCGCATTAATTCGTTATATCCAGCATTTGTTAGCACACATTGTAGGATCCCTCATGGTTATAACAGCATGAGTCTAAAAGAACTCAAAGATGAACTGAAAATGAATAGCGCGCGCGCATAAAGAACGCGAACACGTCACTGGACAGAGTTACGTAGTGGCGCCCCCTATCGATCCTGTAAGTTCTCAATAAAGTTGCGGTCGGCGTACGTTTTCGGGTAAGGTGCTGGTGCTTGTGTTAAGCGGTGACAATTTTCAAGCACTGGTCTGTTGAACAAATTCAGTCATGTGTAACATCTTCAATATTTCTATTTTAGGTTACGATTTTAGATTACGCCGCTTTCCTCTTTGCTGCGACCCTTAGAGGACTAACTTGGGTGAGTGTTTATTTGGATAATATTTTAAATAACTAATATCAGTTGTATTTATGTTGCCGACTGCTTCGTAGACGCCTTCATTGGTTGAAAGATGTCATCTTTTATAAAACCCGCCACACACTCTTAACCAGCTTTAATGTCATCAAACATTCTACGTTGATTTATTTGTAACACTCTTTTTCTAATTAATTATACACTCCATGTGCGCCCATCTACAGCAGTAAAAACTGTGTAACTTGCAATTAAACAAATACCGCAAAACATATATGTCGAAACATAATTTATATACGCCAAATAGTTACGTGAATTGGTACATCCCACAGAAGGCACCAGTGGCTACGTCAGACCGGCATCCGCAAGGGCACGACACAGAGCTCGGTTGACCACCATGGGGAGACGGGCGATGAGACCACCTACTACAACCGTCCTGCCAACTCGGCTGCAGTCGGCGAAGTACCGGCGCCGAATGACGTATCGAGACATCGCCGCCAATGAGACTGGCATCAGAAACCAGGTTTTGGAGCGCGCCCAGCACCAGGGACTCATGCTCGCCGTAGACGAAGACTCGGAAGAGGAGATGGACGAGATCGAGATCATACGACAGGTGAAGATCATACGGGCCATGGCTGTACCGCTCGTCAAGAAACGCTACCTCAGGTATATGTGTCTTCATATGTCATCATCTTATCAGATGATCTCAATTTATTTCACCCGTTTTAACAAGTGCCTGGCTCTAACTAACGGTGCTATGTGCTATGTATGTAATAATTCAGGTCTTAGGTGGTTTCCTCCAAACAGCCCAAACTTGGGCTAACGCAGGAGTTGTCCTTCTCTAGAATTAGTGAGTCCACTACAGGTTACACATTTACCCCCTGTGTGGGATCTTTTACTTCCCCTGGCATAGCCTCCAGATAAGGGGACCACCGGCTTTTAGTGTCTCTTCCGAAAGACACAGGTAACTGTAGGTTGAACGAAATTGCCTAAGTTTCGAAACGGCAGTATTTGAAGCAAGGATGAATGTTCGACTTTGGAGAGAGTGAACTGCAAAATGGTCTGACTAGTCATAGCTACCGGGCTTTAATAATTACGTTTATCCACATTTCGCCGTCGCTATCATTACAGCTGCAGTCATATAAATCCTCAGTTGTTGTTGGTAGAATATGCCGGCATTTCATATTAATATCTGTCTTGCCGGTTTATTAGCTACGTCACCCGATAGAGTGCATGTCACATTGTGCCGTCTGTTGTCTCGCATGTGCATATGTCGTTGTCCTACTCGACGATGTCTGACTTCCGGTTCTGTATCCCATCGTGTTTCACTCAGGGCCCGTGTTTCTCCTTTCTGCTGTCACGCTGTCAACTGTGTTTGCAAACATAAATCATGTGAAAATATGTTGTTTACCTATAGAAACGTTTTAAAATTCCTTGTCTATTGTTGTCACATTCTGTTAATCCGTATGCTTATCTTTTCGTTTCGATTACACTCTGTGGAAGACTACAGACGTTATATAATTGCGCTGTGTTTGATATCTCACAGATAATTCTTTCCACATATCAAGGTTTGTATTTATCCAAAATGGCCTATCCTTCATCTTTGTCAATTATTAATCTTCGTGAACCTAATTGCAAAATACTATATATATATATATATATATATATATATATATATATATATATATATATATATATATATATATAATGAATTAATTAACAATATTGTAGGCGGTCGTATAAAGTCATAATAAAATGACGTTTTTCTTCCAGACGAAGACTCCTGGACCAGGTTAGCACCGCACACTCTAAGCATCCTACGACCCGGCTCACGGAAACCAAAGACGTTAGTATCCAATAGAAACTTGTTTCGTCAACAATGCGTTTTCCATATCAGTAACGTAAAGGTTATGATATCCACTATAGCTTACAGACACAAGTCGGCATACTAACGTTATACACGAAACACAAACTTGTGCTGAGGTGACTAGACTTGGTCTTTCACATGGGAGAGTCTCGGTCCGAATTGTCCTCTTTCGGGCGTGTCGAATCTCGGGCAAGTTCGTTCATTCGACATTGCTCCGGTTGACTGTGTAGTATGAATCTCGGGCAAGTTCGTTCATTCCACGTTGCTCCAGTTGACTGTGTAGTATGAATCTCGGGCAAGTTCGTTCATTCGACGTTGCTCCAGTTGACTGTGTAGTATGAATCTCGGGCAAGTTCGTTCATTCCACGTTGCTCCAGTTGACTGTGTAGTATGAATCTCGGGCAAGTTCGTTCATTCGACGTTGCTCCAGTTGACTGTGTAGTATGAATCTCGGGCAAGTTCGTTCATTCGACGTTGCTCCAGTTGACTGTGTAGTATGAATCTCGGGCAAGTTCGTTCATTCGACGTTGCTCCAGTTGACTGTGTAGTATGAATCTCGGGCAAGTTCGTTCATTCGACGTTGCTCCAGTTGACTGTATAGTATGAATCTCGGACAAGTTCGTTCATTCGACGTTGTTCCAGTTGACTGTGTAGTATGAATCTCGGGCAAGTTCGTTCATTCGACGTTGCTCCAGTTGACTGTGTAGTATGAATCTCGGACAAGTTCGTTCATTCGACGTTGTTCCAGTTGACTGTGTAGTATGA
>JAODUO010002104.1:0-2500 GCA_025642075.2 Ridgeia piscesae
TATCTAGAAAGTCTGTCACCATAGCATCATTCTGTTATGCAATGTATAATGACATTGACATCTCTGTAGTTGTCATAGTCACTTGCTGTCTGTCTGTCTGTCTGTCTGCGCGCAGGCAGGCAGGCAGGCAGGCGGCGGGGCGGGGGGGCCCGGGGGCCCGGGGGCGGGCGGGCGGGCGGCGGCGGGCGGGCAGGCAGGCAGGGGCAGGCAGGCAGGCAGGCAGGCAGGCAGGCAGGCAGGCAGGCAGGCAGGCAGGCAGGAAGGCAGGCGGGAGAAAACAGAGAGAGACAGAGAAACAGGGAGACAGAGAGACTAGTCTGTTGCCAGCTCATCATGGGTTCTCTGTTCATCCCGAGCACCACTTGTTTCTTCGCCTCACAGTGGAGGAACTGAACCACCTCTGAGACTCCTCCTATTCTACACCCCCTGTGCCAATCACCTCAGCTTTGGCACTGCCATCTCTGAACACAGCAACACTCACTTTCATCACACCTATCTGTTATGTACAACAATTCTAACTTAGGATGGAACTATCTATTACATACAACTATATATTTTCGGACAAACCTGTCGATTATATACAACAACACTCAGGTCAGACATGTCTGTTGTATACAAGAAAAGTCAGAGAACAAGTAATTACAGAATAAGTTGTCATCACATAATGAACTTGTACTGTGCTGCACTCTCTATCATCCTGCTGTCCTTTTCCCTTTCTCCTCTCTTCTTCCTTGTGTCTCCTGTTTCCCCCTTTCTTCTGTGTCTGTCTCTGTGTCTCTTTTCTCTCTCTGTCTCTATGTGTGTGTTTCTCTCTCCCCCGCTCTTCTCCTTCTCTCCCCCCCTCCTCTCTCTCTCCCTCCCCCCCTCTTTTTTCTCTCCTCCCCCTCTCTCTCCCTCTCTCTCTCTCTCTCTCTCTCTCTCTCTCTCTCTCTCTCTCTCTGTCTCTCTCAGTCTATCTCTCAGTTTATCTCTCAGTCAAACTCATTTAGCATTCAACATTCTAATGGCTACCGGCACAAAACTCCTGCTATAGCGACATGTTTTACATTTTATACAACGGTATCTCTTCTGTTGTGGACACCACTTCTGTCGCTGTTTCTTTGTCCGTCCGTCCGTCCGTCCGTCCGTCCGTCCGTCCGTCCGTCCGTCCGTCCGTCCGTCCGTCCGTCCGTCCGTCCGTCCGTCCGTCCGTCCGTCCGTCCGTCCGTCCGTCCGTCCGTCCGTCCGTCCGTCCGTCCGTCCGTCCGTCCGTCCGCCCGCCCGCCCGCCCGCCCGTCCGTCCGTCCGTCCGTCCGTCCGTCCGTCCGTCCTCCGTCCGTCCGTCCGTCCGTCCGTGTCCGTCCGTCCGTCCGTCCGTCCGTCCGTCCGTCCGTCCGTCCGTCCGTCCGTCCGTCCGTCCGTCCGTCCGTCCGTCCGTCCGTCCGTCCGTCCGTCTGTCTCTCGCTCACGCTCTCGCTCTCTTTCTCTCTGGCTCTCTGGCCTCTCTGTCTGTCGTCTGCTGTCTGTCTGTCTGTCTGTCTGTCTGCTGCCTGCCTGCCTGCCTGCCTGCCTGCCTGCCTGCCTGCCTGCCTGCCTGCCTGCCTGCCTGCCTGCCTGCCTGCCTGCCTGCCTGCCTGCCTGCCTGCCTGCCTGCCTGCCTGCCTGCCTGCCTGCCTGCCTGCCTGCCTGCCTGCCGCCGCCTGCCTGCCTGCCTGCCTGCCTGCCTGCCTGCCTGCCTGCCTGCCTGCCTGCCTGCCTGCCTGCCTGCCTGCCTGCCTGCCTGCCTGCCTGCCTGCCGTGTGCTTCTGTCATTCTGTCAATCTGTCTCTCTGTCTGTCTACCTTTCTCTCGCTCTCTGTCTCTCTCTCTTGCTCTGTCTCTCTGTCTGTGTGTGTCTGTATGTCTGTGTGTATGTCTGTCTGTCTGTGTGTCTGTTTGTCTGTCTGTTGTTGCTGTTGTCTGTCTGTTTCTGTCTTTTTTCTTTGTGTCTTCTGTCTTTTTCTGGGTTACTCTTTTGTCTTCTGTCTGCTCTGGTCCTCTGCCTGTCTCTCTGTCGCTCTGCCTTCCCCCTTCCCTGTCCGTCTCCCTGTCCATCTCCCAGTCCATCTCCTTTTCCGTCTCCCTGTCCATCCATCCATCCGTCCGTCCGTCTGTCCGTCTCTCTCTCTCTGTCTCTGTCCCTGTTTCTCTCTGTTGCTCTCTCTCTTCTGTCGCTCTCTCTCGTCTCTCTCTCTCTCTGTCTCTGTCTGCTTCTCCACCCTCTCTCTATCACTCTCTCTCTCTTTCTCTCTCTCTCTTCTCTTCTCTCCCTCTCTCTCTCTGTCTCCTTCTCCACCCTCTCTCTCTCTCCCTCTCAATCTCTCCCTCCTCTATCTCATTCCATCCCTCCCATTCTCTTTCTCATCCTTTCCCTGTCCCTTTCAGTGTCCCTTTCTATGTCCATTTCCCTCATTGTGTCCCTCCCTCCCTCTCACAACCGTTTCTGACCTCAGTGAATAAAAGTGATGTCACACTGTCAGGG
>JAODUO010002104.1:10000-12500 GCA_025642075.2 Ridgeia piscesae
TCAGGATACAACAAAGTATGTCATGAAGTACTTTACAAATTTTTTTCTCTGACTATAAAATCAATGATTCTGCAAACATGAAATTAGTAATGAAATGATCAAGTTTTTCTTACAATGTTTACACAGATATTATGTTACATGTATCAATACCTATAGCAATGCTTCATGTGTGGTTAATAATTGCATCTGTGTAGTGAAAATTGGTTTGATGACTCCCTTACAGTATGTGAGATCTTTATAAAGCTTACCTGAGTGCATCTTAAACATTGCATTACCATAACACATGCATAGACAGAAATACAAATTTATCTTTTTTTTGTGTGTGTGTGTGTGTGTGTGTGTGTGTGTGTGTGTGTGTGTGTGTGTGTGTGTGTGTGTGTGTGTGTGTGTGTGTGTGTGTGTGTGTGTGTGTGTGTGTGTGTGTGTGTGTGTGTGTGTGTGTGTGTGTGTGTGTGTGTGTGTGTGTGTGTGTGTGTGTGTGTGTGTGTGTGTGTGTGTGTGTGTGTTTATGGTGTGGTATATGTATGGAGTGTGTGTGCAGACGTACATGTATATGTATGTGAAATACTGACATTGCTTGATTGAATAATACAAAAAGTACTTGAATACAATGGCCACTTTAAAATAGGATCAATGTAGAAATGCATAAAGTAGTGTCTTCATAAGGGTCACACTGTTGGTGTCAATCCAGTCACGGTGCATGGTGCCATGGTGGTTGTCCTCCAGTACTCACACGTTCTACAAACACAGACGGGATTCATCAGTCAACTTAGTACAGCATACCGTGTCACACTGTGTCACACCATGTCACACTGTCACTGCACTGGCTGGAAGCAGCCACAGTTAACAGCTTCCCTGACAGTGTGACATCACTTTTATTTACTGAGGGCAGATGGGGTTGTAAGAGGGAGGGAGGGACACAATGAAAGAAAGGGACATAGAAAGGGACACTGAAAGGAACAGGGAAAGGGAGAGGATGAGAGAAAGGGAGGGATGGAAAATGCTTGTTATAACAAGCACAGAAACGGTATACTTGCAGCTGTTGATATGCTATATATTATACATATACCCTATATTCTTTTTATTTCGTTCCTTCTGCAATGTTTTGATTGTAGGTTGAAAATAATGAATATAACACGAGGTAAACACAAGAGGTTAAAGGTAGCCACTAACAGACATGAAGCCAACATTGTTTTGTCTGTCCAAACACAGTTCTTCAATAACGTCTTGAAACATATCATACACATAATAATGATGAACACCTACTTGGTAGACTCTCTCTTTAGGTGACATATACAGTCACTGACAGTAATCTTTGTGCCCTCGATTGTCTAGAAGGCTAAACATATCATAATCAAAATACTTCTTAAGACAAACAAATCTTTTTATGCATGATCAATTACTTAAGAAGATAAACAATTTAAGAGAACAATTGCAGGAATTGCTAAGCCCATAGCTAAGGCTAAGTCAATAACTAAATTATAAGGAAGGCAGAGTCCCAACCCAATTTTTACAACAACACTACTATATTTCATTAGAACATCTTGCACTAGGGCCAACACCAGTCACTAATTATAGACTCATAGGCCTATCAGAGGGAGGAAGCCATTATCATCTTGGTGTCTTAGACTTAGCCTTAATTCTTAGACAAGCCAATTGTTGCTTTCTCAATGTCTCTTACTTGACCTAGCTGAATTAAACGGACTGCTGATGTATTTGAACCGAAAATTTGACTACTGCTAACCACATCAAATTTCAACCCTTTTTTTTAGTGCAATAATGGGTGTAATAATCTCATTGATGTTTTACATGACCGAGCTACTGCTAACTTGTTTAAGCTTGAAGGCATGATCTAGATACTTTCTAAAACTTATAGTCAGTCCTCGACTATTATTCATGCATCTATTCCTTGATTATACACTAACAATTTAATTTGGGATTTCATTAGTTAAATAACAGAAAAATGTGTGTACTATGCTGGTCTGGACAGGTTTATGCCAATTACACATTACAATTTCTAGTGCAGATAAGACACAGTTAATGAATATTTAAGATCTGGATAAGTCGATCACTATTTTATTCTTTAGAGTTTGAAGAGCATGAATGTTGAACAAATGTGATAGCAAAATTAAGGCATACTGGTTGGAATACTGTACCGTATTTCAAAGTGTATGGTTTTAAATGGAAAAAAAAACACTGTTGTCATTAAAAAATGTAAATTAATATGCTTTTTACATGCACAATTTGAATGATGACGAGGCATGTTGCCAATGGTAATTTCTAATTGCATATTGTGTACTTCTGAAATCTCACAATTACTGACAGCTGCCATACCTATCCTACCTTTAAACCTTTAGTCTTTACTGTAAAGTTCACAATAAGTCAAAATATTAATCTTAAAGCATGCTGCATTAAAATCATGCTTGACATCATACCCACAGATCACACAAAAATCTTCTAAATACTTGATGTTTTAATCACTTGCAAGAACAATGTGATA
>JAODUO010002104.1:15000-50427 GCA_025642075.2 Ridgeia piscesae
AGAGCGAGAGCGAGAGAGAGACACACACATAGAGACAGAGAGAGGGTCAGAGAGACACAGAGACAGACACAGAGAGCGAGAGTGAGAGAGAGAGAGAGAGCGAGAGAGCGACAGCACAGAAGCTCACCCTCTAGTAAGTCTTTGATCTGTGAGACTTCACCGCCAGTCTCCTCTCTACCAGGTAATTACCACTCTATCCGCATCTGTATTGTTACCTGGCAAAATGTCCTAGGCACACATCACGCCAGTGCGCATGGTGGTCGTCTGACTTGATTGCTAAAATGTTGTATTAAATTATTTTGAATTGAATACAATTTGAATACAAGTAAAAAAGTAGTGCTAGGGGGTAAACAATTCCATTCTTTCATTGTGGTTGGGAAGAAGCTGTTTCCAAATATGTTTGCAGAGTTTCTAATTTGTAAGAACTGACTTTCGGTTTTCGCTCTGACAACTCACTTTATACCCCACCCACCGACGACAACAGTTGATGACAGTCTTCATCGAGTTGACGTCACCAAGTCATTTGTCAGAGAAATGTCACTGTCACATCTAATGTTGCCAAGTCAAACATCCAGAGACATTTACGCAATCATATAAGGTATGGTTTATCCGACAGTCAGTGTCACCAAATGTGTCGTTGTCAACTTAAAACTCTTTTACTGACATGAAATAACCTGTTAAATGACAATCAACCAATTGTTTATTTATACAAAGTTGACAGATTTTTCACGGAAGACTTTCCACAGCAACAGTCGCCAGTGGACGAGATCACTGAGAACACGTGACTGTAGATGAGGGATGTTTGTGGTAGACTCTAGCACAGTCACATCTCAGACATTGTTAGTAGGGGGGGGTTTGGGTGAATTGTTGGGGTGAGCTATTGTAGGGTGAGAAAGTGACGTCAGTGTCTTATTGTTGTAGTCTCAACTACAGTCGTATCACAAAGGAAGGCGTGACACGAGTGACAGAGATTAGTTGCGGGTGCACGAGACTGAAGGTAGTAGGGTGAGTAGATGTCTTGTCTCTTGTCTCTTGACACACACATACAGGGACACACACACATACTGTGATACACATACACACGTACATACACACGTACATACACACGTACATACACACATACACACACACACACACACACACCCACACACACACACACACACACACACACACACACACACACACACACACACACACACACACACACACACACACACACACACACACACACACACACACACACACACACACACACACACACACACACACACACACATACATACACACACATCACACACACACACACACACACACACACACACACACACACACACACACACACACACACACATACATACACACACATACACACACACACACACACACATACATACACACACATACACACACACACACACACACACACACACACACACACACATACATACACACATGCATATACTCACAGATACATATACATGCACATTCTTGCAAACACAGAGACACACGTACTGGTTGTAGTGTGAGTAGATGTGTTGTCTCTTGACACATGCACACACATACATATGCACATATACACACATACACAGATACATACACATAAACATGCACATACATACACATATACATACACAAATGCACACACGCACGCACGCGCACACACACACACACACACACAAACACACATAACAAATATATATATATATGTTGTGTCTGTGTCTGTTGTAGTCTGGATTTCCAGGTGGAGCCCTCAGCAGATGGTGGGCCACGTCGAAATTGTGATATCGCCAGCTGCGAGGCATATGACAGTGCCGTCAGGGATACATGTGCATGCCTTTGTCAGGACAACAAACCTGTGGCGTCTGCATCAAAGACACTCACACGGACTTAATCAGCATGCTCGAACTTAGAGCTCGACACATTGGCCATCGTGTGCCAGATGATCACCAAATCATCAAATGTAATACTAGATCATCACCAAATCATCACAGGGAAACCAGATGATCACCAAATCGTCAGATGTAACACCGGATGATCAATAAATCATTATATGTAACACCAGATGATCAACAAATCATCAGATGTAACACCAGATGATCACCAAATCATCAGATGTAATACTAGACGATCTCAAAATCATCAGATGTAACACCACACGATCTGTAACACCACGCGATCACCACATTATTGAATATAACATCAGATTATCACCAAGTCATCCGGTGTAACGACAGATGATCATCAGATGTAATGCCAGATGATCACCAAATCATCAGATGTAACACCATATGATCACCAAATCATCAGATGTAACACCAGATGAACAACAAATCATCAGGTGTTACACAAGATGATCAACAAATCATCAGATGTAACAATGGATGATCAACAAATAATCAGGTGTTACACAAGATGATCAACAAATCATCAGATTTTACACCAGATGATCAATAAATCATCGGATGTTACACCAGATGATCAACAAATCATCAGATGTAACACCGGACGATCAATTATTCATTTGATATAATAGCAGATGATCACTACGTCATAAGATGTAACACAAGATGATCACCAAATTATCAGACGTAATACCAGATGATCACCAATTTCTTCTTAGAACATTCTTTCACTCCAACCTCCAATCTCATTTCATCCATTTTTTCTTATCAGCTCTCTTAACTCCCACGATTACTCTTACCAGGTTGTTTTTCGCAAACCTAGACCTTCTGTTGTTTTTCTGTAACACACGAGCTGAGCAAATTTCCTTTACGTTTTGCTGATATGCGTCTTTCTCCCATCCCCCCTTGACTTTCCTCCAAGCGTTTGTCCCATCTGTAATCCTCAATGTAACCAACGTAATTAATCTACTGGATTTTGCACTGGGAAAATGCCACTTCCTAACGTGAATTTATAAATAGTAATAGGTAGCGTTACACGTTGTGAAATTACTGGTTGAACGCCAAAGCCACACTCATCATCTGTGTTAAGGTAGGGATGTTTAATTATTGTTTCTTGCTGAACTGCCAGCTACATTGGTCTGTGAACTTGGTTGTCATGTCGGTATTTATTTTAATGCTATTAAATGTCTAGATATAAATAAGACTTGTGGTATGGATGGTATAATTTATATGCTGAACATCTTAAACATTGTGATGAGCACATTGTGCATTTGCTTGTTATGTGTATGACTGATTTTTTATACATGGATTTTTACCTGGTTCTTTGTTATCTGTAGTGCTGGTTTCCATTATCAAAGATAAATGTGGCAAGATTAACGGCAAAGACAATTATTGACCTATTTCATTTATTAGTATTGTGTCAAAAATGTTTGAAAACATATTGTTGGACAGAATGTCAGTTACACTGTCAACAATGTCCAATGAGTTTGGATTTAAGAAAAAACACGGGACAGACTTGTGTATTTATGTCTTAAAGGAAGTCATGGACAGGCATAGGAGTCTTAATGGGTCTATGTTTACATGTTTTTAGATGCTTCTAAAGCCTTTGATAGAGTGAAACATTCTCTTATTTCAGAAGTTGATTGACAGGGGCATATCTGAGTTTATTATTAGACTGCTTATATTATATTATATTATATTATATTATATTATATTATACTATACTATACTATACTATACTATACTATACTATATATTATATTATATTATATTATATTATATTATATTATATTATATTATATTATATTATATTATATTATATTATATTATATTATATTATATTGGTATTCGAATCATACTATGTGTATAAGATGGTCAGGCAAATTGTCGGAACATTTTGGTGTTACAAATGGTGTTAACTCTCACTATACCTTTTAAATATATTTAACCATAGTATTAAACAAATGTAACACAGGGTGTGTAATATGTACAACTATTAGTCATCTTATGTATGCTGATGACCTGGTAATTATGCCCCAATCTGTACAAGAACTGTCTGAACTGATGTGGACTCTATTAAATCATGATAATTATTAAGTACAACTCCAAGAAAATTTTTGTTTTAATATGCAAAAATAAATATATGAAAAATGTTGTTCCATCATTAAAAATTAATGGTGAAACAATACTGGAAGTTGATGATGTGAAATATTTGGATTACTTATTTCTAACACATTACTTGATGACATGGACTTTTACGGCAATGCTGACAACTGTATGCTAGGGTTAATACGCTACTGCGGACATTTTACATGTGTTCCACTGAAGTGAAGCTGACTGCTTAGAACCTTCTGCTTTCCCATATATACTGCTCAACTGTGGTGGAATTATACAGTTGTAAGTATACATTAACTTCATGTCGCTTATAATAATGTGTTTCCCTTATTGCTAAATCAGCCTAAATATTGCAATGCCTCCATCATGTTTGTAGAATAGAATGGTAACACTGTAATTAAAAATCTTGTATATAAATTCATGCTGAGAGTTGATGCCTCTTGTAATAAGCAGGTAATTGCAATTATCAACAGTGATTTAAAATGGCAATCCAAGATACGATGACACTGCATTAAGATATACACAATGTACCATTGTGCAATACAATTTTCTATTCACTTGTATGTTTATATGGACCTCTGTACATGACGTACAGATAAGTCTCAAATAAAAATATTGAATTGCATTTTATGTAATATATCGTGATTTAATGACATAAATATGTTCATAATTTGGAAAATGTTTCCAATATTGAAAAAAAACAAGCATTAAGCTTCCCCTAGTTAATTTGAGTTATCCTTAATATAAAACCAATTATACAAACTTACTAAAGAATGTCAAGGTGACATATGAACGCCCATATAACAATTACACATAGTAAATAACAAAAAAACGGAACGTCTGTGACAAAAAGTTATCGTTGAGCATTGTTTCCATGTAAAAACTATTTCACTAAGCAAGATTCAACTGGAGATACAAAAAATCCATATTTTAAACCTCATTTTTGAATGTGTACTTCTTATTAAATATATTACTGTCGAAAGTGTCATATGTCAACCACTTTAAACTAAACAAAATCAAACAATGAATAGTTGTGTTTGTCCATCTTAGGCTGTGACTATACACATTCTGCATTTAATGGATCAGAAAACATAAGCCATTATGGTTACCTTAAACAGTCACAGATGTTCTGATCGGTTTTAAGAGTATACATTAAGAGCTATAACTGTTGAAAATTATCCAATTCGGTAACTGTTTGATGTTTTCGATGTGCAAAGATCTACATTTTAATGAAAAACATAGAAAAATAATACACCTAAAGGTTCATTTTAAGATTAATTTTGTGGAATTCTCACCAATGTGGTAAACAACTTGACATGTACCAGCCATATAAAAATATTATGCAGGTTACTAATTTAATTATAATATTGTGTAGTATTATTTTACTATTTCATATATATATATATATAGGTCGGTATATAGAATGTTTTCTTGTTATAATTTATCACCCAATCTTAACAATATTTATACATGTATGTAAAGCACCTGAAAGTAATGATTTTGATTGGGCGCTATACAACAAAATTGTATTATTATTATGTATACCATTATTCTATAAAACACACAAGGGCAAAAACAGCGAAGTAATATCATGAATTTATTGCATAACAAAATTACAACTATTAGAAGATGCGAGTATGTGCTGAACATGTATCCCTGACTAGTAAAAACTACAGTGTACAACTACACAGTCACCATCACTCACAACCTTGTTACACACATACACTGTGCAACACGGATTGCTTTTATCTTTACACCAGTATGTAACAAGGTTAATTTACTTATCTGGTTACATGGTAATCGTGTAACATGTCTAACATATTGCTACATCTACAGTATGTAACAAGGCCTATTATTTCCGATACGGTATGGGTAAGATGGCGTGATTACCTTAGTCTGTTATAATTTTGTTTGTAACACTGGTTTACTGTATGTAAGGTTGCCGTAAGACCTGCTGTTATGGGTGTACACCTACAATATGTTACAAAATCCACTGGTTCTTTTACAATAACTGTAACTTGACTTATAGTAAGTAAAATGTAATATATTCAAAATGTTTATGGTCAACTAGTCATTTCATTGAGAGGCTTTACATGACAGGCTGTAGTTCATACAGGACAGTTATGTCATCTACATGACAGGCTGTAGTTCATACAGGACAGTTATGTCATCTACATGACAGGCTGTAGTTCATACAGGACAGTTATGTCATCTACCTGACAGGCTGTAGTTCATACAGGACAGTTATGTCATCTACATGACAGGCTGTAGTTCATACAGGACAGTTATGTCATCTACCTGACAGGCTGTAGTTCATACAGGACAGTTATCATCTACACGAGAGGCTGTAGTTCATACAGGACAGTTGTCATCTACACGAGAGGCTGTAGTTCATACAGGACAGTTATGCCATCTAATGGACTTGCACAGTAGCACCTTTGCACAGGGAATTGGTGAATATTTTACGGAAAACTGCACAACATATTTACAATTGTTTTGGTTGCCGAGTGTTTCCTTGTTTCTGTAATATCATAGCAGTTAGCTAGTGTCAACACAGCAAGTGTCACCAAGGTGTCAACTCACCCAGTTAGTGTTAACACAGTCACAATAGGAACACATCTGAGACCCTAACAGTATGAAGATGTGAGCGTCAGCATAGCAGTACACATCGCAGTACAGATTGCAGTACACATTGCAATACATGTATAGACATGACTCAGTCAAGTACAAATATGACTCAGTCATCAAAATGCATCACGGTTAATAAGGCTCTAATAATAAATGGAATGTTCAATGGTCAAACTGAGCCTCACCTTTTTATAGCAGGAGCTATGGAACACAAATGGTAACTAACTCATCGGATGTATCACCAGATGATCACGAAATCACTTAATGTAACACCAGACAATCTCAAAATCATCAGATGTAACACCACACAATCACCAAATTATTGAATATAACATCAGATTATCACCAAGTCATCTGGTGTAACAACAGATGATCATCAGATGTAATGCCAGATTATCACCAAATCATCGGATCAAATCATTAGGTGTAACACCATATGATCCACCAAATCATCAGATGTAATGCTAGATCATTGCCAAATCATCACAGGTTACACCAGGCGATCACCAAATCATCAGATCAAATCACATGTAACACCAGATGATCAACATCAGATGTAACACCGAATGATCAACAAATCATCAGATATTACACCAGATGATCAACAAATCATCAGATGTAACACTGAATGATCAACAAATCATCAGATGTAACACCAGATGATCAACAAATCACCAGATGTAACACCAGATGATCAACAAATCATCAGATGTTACACCGGACAACCAATTAATCATTAGATATAATACCAGATGATCAGTACGTCATAAGATGTAACACAAGGTGATCACCAAAATTATCAGATGTTCACCAAATCTTTGGATCTGACATAGTTGACATCTAATTAATTACTGGCCAAGTAAACTGCTCTATTTGTAACATAATAGATTTTTGATTTGAAAAGGAAGCAATCTTTGCTGAACCTCTTTGTATCGTGTGCAAGTGTTTCTCTTCTGTACACGTGCAACTCATCAGTTGAATAAAAGCAAAATGTTCACAAAGTATTGGCCACAGTTCTAAAGAGTTCTGCATCACCGTCGAGTTGCAGAGACCCGAGACTAGTGAAAGTCTCTCACAGCATGGCTACGGTCTCTAAACACACCAGATAACACAACTTCACAAATACAAGTTTACTGCTTCGTTGTGAGAATCTGTAGCAATGTCGGTACTTATGTTACATTCACTAGTTGTGGTGTTTCAGTATATGTGTACACACAGGACACTCTGGGTGCTCTCAGCGACGTCTCACGGCGACTCTGACAACATCACAGCCAGTTCTGTGACACTTGGAGGCAGCTGCCTCTGATCAACGTCCAGTGACAACTACAACTGCCGCTACCACGTAAAACTAAACTGTACATTCTAGTCACAGACCACACTAAAATGTGCACAATTAATATCACAATTCGCTCACAACATGTCAGTGTTACTAATTCAATAATTTACATTCTATCATATATATATATATATATATATATATATATATATATATATATATATATATATATATATATATATATATATATATATATATATATATATATATATATATATATATATACATATATTCCTTACATTCACACTAAGTGTCACACTTAAGTAATCTAACATCATAAAACACAGTGCATGATACAATATACAGAAATTGCCAAACTGGAACAATATTATACCACACGCCACATAAAATGGCAGTATATATACATAATTAAGTGCACACTTTTATTTCAATTAGGGGGCCATTAAAAGGAGCTTGGAACACATAAATGTTCATCAGTATTACCATTCACAATATCTTAATATACACCCCATACAGGAAACCTTAAACTTACATAAAATAATAATCTGTACATGAAATGGAAAAATCCATTAAAATATAAATTCGTTCACCAATCATGCACTCACTCTGAATCAAATGTAGATATTAATTAACAATGCAACTTAATGACTTCTGACATCGGGTGACTGTGTAGATTACAATAGCGACCTTATAATATATTTTTTAATAAAAAATTCTAATATCTGGCCAATGTTGCTGTTCTCGTATCCCGTCTAATGTGTCACTGTGGAATGTTCTCATCAACAAACTCTGAGGTAAAATAAAACATTATCACTAGTTTCAAAAGAAATCCATCCTACTGTACATTGCTGGGCATACCAGGTAATAGAGAATATATGAAATCTGTAAAAATAAAAAACAACTGCAGGGTTCTACTCTCCGTAAACAATATGTTCCGTGCGATCCATGCGTCACACTGTTAAAATATGTTGAAATAAAAATAGCTGTTACATTTATAAGTCAATTATAACATAATTATTACTAAGATAAATACACATGGTTATCTAAATGAAGATAAATAAATAAACATTGTAAAATGATTAGTCTCGAAGTATCACTGTCCGGCGATACGTACTGGTCAGTCCTGTGTTGACGTAACAAATAATATTTAACAAATAATGTATGCAATAAGACAGACATTTTTTACCGAACCACTGACCATGTGATAAAACAAAGTCACTTCCTGACCATGTGGTGATGACATCATTCACTGACCATGTCACAAATTAACATCATTCAGTGAGCATGTGACACGGTGACACCATTCGCTGACCAAGGTCACACACACACCAAGGGCATTCACTAACGCAACAATTCAGTCAATGTACAAATGTCTGTGACACTGACACACCGGTCACATCTTGGTGACTTCTGGGGTGCTCCGACCATTGCCGCCAGCGACACCTGGTGTCTGACAATGAGCGCTGGCGATACTCGTTGACTCGCTTACTGGCGTGCTGAAGATCTCGCGATGCTCCTGCTCGAGTCGGGTGCAGCGGGCTTCACAGGCACGCGTCACCGTCTCTGCAGCCTGACAACATAACAATGACATGTCACCTTGACACATTCATTTGTCACATGACTTACAGTGTCAGACACCCTGACATCTGTTGCTTGACCAACTTGACACTTACAACTGAGTGGAAAATAGCTACTCGCCAGATGTACTGGAGCCGGCCAGACGTACTAAAGGAGGCCAAAAGTTATTCTTGAGAGCGTTAAATTTAATTTTTGTCCCTGATAATAGCACACGTTATATGCACAGTTCATTATGTAAAACTGATCAAATTATAGCACAGATCTTAAAAAAAGATTCACTAAGATGTAACAACCTGAGGACATTACGACCTACGTGGATAGCAAACAGATACAAACGAGCAACCTTCATTTACCCTTGACATTTTCACTGACCTTCACCTTGTCCTCTGCGGCCCTCTGTCTCAGTGCGTCAAACATCTCGACCACGTCTGCCTTCCGTCGGTCGAGGAGGTCCTGGAGCTGTGGACGCAAGAGAATGGATGGAGGTGATGGGTGGAGACAGAGACAGAGGAGTCTCGACACAGACAGAATATGGTGACATGTGACAATCCACAGTCTGGCCACAGCACTGGTGACCACAGCCAGCTCAGTTCATTCACAACCACAGATGTCACAACCTCACCGGTCATGATCGCATGAGTCATCAGCTGTCACAACCAGAGCTGTCATTAGGCCAGTTGGCATGACAACAACTAGCATGCCGCAGCTGTCATGACTACAGCTATCATGATCACATATGTCATGACCACAGCTGTAATGACCACAGCAGACATGACCAGAGTTGACATGACCACAACTGATATGACCACAGTTGGCGTGACCCCAGGTGCCATGACTACTAGTGACGATGTGAGAAGAGAATACAGACCTGGTGAATAGAGAGATAAAGTCAACTCACTTTCTGTCGTTCTTGCACAGCCAAAGTGATATGTTTCTTCATTGCCTCCCGCTTGATCCTGAACAACCAAGACATAGTGTCAGAGACACTCTCCACCAAGACATAGTGTCACAGACACTCTCCACCAAGACAGTGTCACAGACACTCTCCACCAAGACAGTGTCACAGACACTCTCCACCAAGACAGTGTCAGAGACACTCTCCACCAAGACAGTGTCAGAGACACTCTCCACCAAGACAGTGTCACAGACACTCTCCACCAAGACAGTGTCACAGACACTCTCCACCAAGACAGTGTCAGAGACACTCTCCACCAAGACAGTGTCACAGACACTCTCCACCAAGACAGTGTCACAGACACTCTCTACCAAGACAGTGTCAGAGACACTCTCCACCAAGACAGTGTCACAGACACTCTCCACCAAGACAGTGTCACAGACACTCTCCACCAAGACAGTGTCACAGACACTCTCCACCAAGACAGTGTCAGAGACACTCTCTACCAAGAGAGTGTCAGAGACACTCTCCACCAAGACAGTGTCAGAGACACTCTCCACCAAGACAGTGTCAGAGACACTCTCCACCAAGACAGTGTCACAGACACTCTCCACCAAGACAGTGCCAGAGACATTCTCCACCAAGACAGTGTCACAGACACTCTCCACCAAGACAGTGTCACAGACCCTCTCCACCAAGACAGTGTCACAGACACTCTCTACCAAGACAGTGTCACAGACACTCTCCACCAAGACAGTGTCAGAGACACTCTCCACCAAGACAGTGTCAGAGACACTCTCCACCAAGACAGTGTCACAGACACTCTCCACCAAGACAGTGTCACAGACACTCTCCACCAAGACAGTGTCACAGACACTCTCCACCAAGACAGTGTCACAGACACTCTCCACCAAGACAGTGTCAGAGACACTCTCTACCAAGACAGTGTCACAGACACTCTCTCACCAAGAAGTGTCACAGACACTCTCCACCAAGACAGTGTCACAGACACTCTCCACCAAGACAGTGTCACAGACACTCTCCACCAAGAGAGTGTCACAGACACTCTCCACCAAGACAGTGTCACAGACACTCTCCACCAAGACAGTGTCACAGACACTCTCTACCAAGACAGTGTCAGAGACACTCCCCTACCAAGACAGTGTCAGAGACACTTCCACCAAGACAGTGTCAGAGACACTCTCCACCAAGACAGTGTCAGAGACACTCTCACCAAGACAGTGTCAGAGACACTAACAGTTAGCACCACCAAGACAGTGTCAGAGACACTCTCCACCAAGACAGTGTCAGAGACACTCTCCACCAAGACAGTGTCAGAGACACTCTCTACCAAGACAGTGTCAGAGACACTCTCCACCAAGAGAGTGTCAGAGACACTCTCCACCAAGACAGTGTCAGAGACACTCTCCACCAAGACAGTGTCAGAGACACTCTCCACCAAGACAGTGTCACAGACACTCTCCACCAAGACAGTGTCAGACACTCTCCACCAAGACAGTGTCAGAGACACTCTCCACCAAGACAGTGTCAGAGACACTCTCCACCAAGACAGTGTCAGAGACACTCTCCACCAAGACAGTGTCACAGACACTCTCCACCAAGACAGTGTCAGAGACACTCTCTACCAAGACAGTGTCAGAGACACTCTCTACCAAGACAGTGTCAGAGACACTCTCCACCAAGACAGTGTCACAGACACTCTCCACCAAGACAGTGTCAGAGACACTCTCTACCAAGACAGTGTCAAAAACATACTATTTCTAAACGGTGTCAAAGATGCTCTATGTCATGACAGTGCTTGCCGTGAAACTTCCCACTAAACTGGCCAGCATTGAATGTAATTATTAATTAGGGTTTCTACATGTAACCTTTGTCTTATCAGATAGTACTGTGTGTGATTTCATATCTACTCACAACCGGTTGCTACATGTAGCAGCAACTACTCACCACGCACTACTAGCAACTAGTAACAACATCTATGTGGATGTCTCTAAGGAACAAAATCTATTTTAAACAGCTGAATCAAGCTTGTGTAAGATGACTACGACTGGTACAAGGATCCATTAGGACCCCAAAACACCCAGAAAGGCAGAGAGACATGCCTTGACAGTTCATTCTTCTCCTTATGCTTCTTGGCGAGTGCCTTCATCTCGTCGTGGTTGTACGTGTCCAACTTCTTCCTCAGTTCAGTCACCTCGCGGTCGTGGATGTCGTCCAGCTGCTTCAGCAGCGCCTCCTGGCGGACGTCAATGGCGTGACAGAGTGCGTTGTTGAGCAGCAGCACGTAGTGGCCAGCGACATCCGATTCCGTCTTATAGTGCTCCCGACACAACGCCATCATCTCCTCCGCCTGAGACACCTTCTGTTCCCAGTGCTACAACACAGTGACACAACATGACACAATGACATGACACAGTGACACAACATGACACAATGACATGACACAGTGACACAACATGACACAATGTCCTGTCATGATCTTCACCTGCAACATCTTCTGCTCCTGGTGCTATGACACATATGTGAAAGTGACACAAGTATGACACAGTGACACAATATGACAGCATCGTCATCTCCTCCACCTACTCCTGGTGACACAGCATGACATAGTGACACGACAGGACCCAGTTACATGACACAGCACCATCAACTCTCTTCCAATATCTCTAAATCCCAGCACAACAACACACGAAACAGTGACACAATATGACACAGCACCATTACATCATCTGCATGCAACACCTGCTTCTGGTGCTACTATATAGCAGTGACACAACGTACCACAGTGACATGATATGACACAGTGACACAGCATGACAGTGAATGACATGATAGTGACATTATAACAAAATTATAGTAACATGGCATGATATAGTGACATATAACCCTGATACAACATATACAATGGCAGAATATGAGACACGGTTAAATAGCATGACAAAGTGACACAACATGACATGACGCCACACATGTTATGAGATGAAACAGTGACAAAATTATACAAAAAGACAGTGACACAACATGGTGACATGACACAGATAGAGCCATCGTCCTCCCTGTTCATGACAACTGGTCCCAGTGCCATGAAACACGACGCGGTGACACAACATGACACGCTCACTGAAGGTAGCTTAGTGTCACACACACAGGCCCTGGTATTAAAGCAGCAGCTAGCCATGACATTTGCCCAGCAACTTATTCTTGGCTGGTAAACGACACGCGCTGGACTGACGATAACTTCTGTGTCTGCCAATATGATGTATAAAGTGACATAAATATAAAAGGGAGGATGCAGGAGAGATCCAGAACTATAAAGCTGAGAGGTGTAGAACTGACGAGTGGGAGAGTAGACTCTCTTTCTGTCAACAATCGGCAGGGTTGGCATGGGGTCACATGTTACCTACTGGAAACTGTTCTGTGTGCAATCAACCGTCACATGTTTTATCAGATAATCATCATTATTATAGTAATAACAATGATCAGTCTTTATTACTCAGAATATATATATATATATATATATATAATCCAAATTAATGTTTCCAAAATACACTGCATAGTGTGTATAATATTCTACTCAACACTGTGTTTATGTAATATAAGAAATTAGAAATTTATTAGGGAATGCAAATAATAAGTATTTAACTTCTTGCATTTCCTTTCAATGCACTTATAAATTGTTTTCATTATTGTATACTGTTTATATATGCAGAGCAATTAATTGCTGTGACTTGATTAATTGTTTATGTGTAAAGAATTCACCTTGTATGTATGTTTTTTATATTATATATATATATATATATATATATTTGTGTAAGTGAGTTTTTGTTGTTTGTTGAGTAAATTTAATTCAATTATAAAATACAAGAAGACGTCTACAACGACCCTCTTCTACACTGACCTTCCTGAGTTGGTCGGGGGTGAGGGCGTCCTGCAGGTTGGGGCCATCGGCAGGGTTAGAGTTGCCGCGTCGTGAGGCTCGCTTCACTGACTTCCTGTAGGCCTTCTGCAACGTGCCCTTGCCCTTGATCTGGGACAGCAGCAGCTTCTCCTCCTGCAGCCCGTGAACCTCTCGCAGGATCTGCTGTGCCTGCACAACACAAGGTCAAGGTTGTGATCCAAAGTTAAGGTCAACCGTGAAGGTGTCGGGATGGGAGGGATATGTTAGTCACCGATAGCAATCCTCCATCATTCTAGTTCCAGTTCTTTGTGAAGTTATTGTGAACGAGGGGGGTGGAGGGTGAGTTAGGGGGTGGAGGGTGAGTTAGAGGGTTGAGGGTGAGTTAGGGGTGCAGGGTGAGGTGAGGTGAGGTGAGGGAGAGTGAAGGAGCAGATGGAGGGAGAGTGATGGAGTGTAAGGGTGAGCTAGGAGGATGTTTTAGAGGGTTTAGGGTGGGTTGGGGGTGGAGGGTGAGGTGAGGTGAGGTGAGGGAGGGTGAGTGAGTAGATGGAGGGAGAGTGATGCAGTGTGGGGGAGTGAAGTGGGGGTGGATGGTGAGGGAGAGGGTGGAGGGTGAAGGAGTGGGTGGAAGGTGAAGGAGTGGGTGGAAGGTGAAGGAGTGGGTGGAAGGTGAAGGAGGAGGTGGAGGGTGAAGGAGGAGGTGGAGGGTGAGGGAGAGGGTGGAGGGTGAGGGAGAGGGTGGAGGGTGAAGGAGTGGGTGGAAGGTGAAGGAGTGGGTGGAAGGTGAAGGAGTGGGTGGAAGGTGAAGGAGTGGGTGGAGGGTGAAGGAGGAGGTGGAGGGTGAAGGAGGAGGTGGAGGGTGAAGGAGGAGGTGGAGGGTGAAGGAGTGGGTGGAGGGTGAGGGAGAGGGTGGAGGGTGAAGGAGTGGGTGGAAGGTGAAGGAGTGGGTGGAAGGTGAAGGAGGAGGTGGAGGGTGAAGGAGGAGGTGGAGGGTGAAGGAGTGGGTGGAAGGTGAAGGAGTGGGTGGAAGGTGAAGGAGTGGGTGGAAGGTGAAGGAGTGGGTGGAAGGTGAAGGAGTGGGTGGAAGGTGAAGGAGTGGGTGGAAGGTGAAGGAGGAGGTGGAGGGTGAAGGAGGAGGTGGAGGGTGAAGGAGTGGGTGGAGGGTGAGGGAGAGGGTGGAGGGTGAAGGAGTGGGTGGAAGGTGAAGGAGTGGGTGGAAGGTGAAGGAGGAGGTGGAGGGTGAAGGAGGAGGTGGAGGGTGAGGGAGAGGGTGGAGGGTGAGGGAGAGGGTGGAGGGTGAAGGAGTGGGTGGAAGGTGAAGGAGTGGGTGGAAGGTGAAGGAGGAGGTGGAGGGTGAAGGAGGAGGTGGAGGGTGAAGGAGTGGGTGGAAGGTGAAGGTGGAGGGTGAAGGAGTGGGTGGAAGGTGAAGGAGGAGGTGGAGGGTGAGGGAAAAGGGTGGAGGGTGAAGGAGTGGGTGGAAGGTGAAGGAGTGGGTGGAAGGTGAAGGAGGAGGTGGAGGGTGAAGGAGTGGGTGGAAGGTGAAGGAGGAGGTGGAGGGTGAAGGAGTGGGTGGAAGGTGAAGGAGGAGGTGGAGGGTGAGGGAGAGGGTGGAGGGTGAAGGAGTGGGTGGAGGGTGAGGGAGGAGGTGGAGGGTGAGGGAGGAGGTGGAGGGTGAAGGAGGAGGTGGAGGGGGAGTTAGGGGATGGGAGGTGTGGAGGAGGGAGAGGGTGGATGAGTTAAGGGAGTGGTGTGTGAGGGAGCATCCCACCTTCTCCAGCTTCCGCCTCAGCCCGTCCACTTCCTTGTCCTGCTTCAGCAGCAGCTTCTGCACCGGCTTTGTCTCCTTCAGCTGCTCCAGAGTCACAGGCTCCAGCAGCTCCGGGTCTACACAACACACGCGTCAACATGTGTTAACACATCCATCAACACATGTCAACATAAATGTCAACAAAACACGGCTCAAACAGCTCAGGGTCTACACATCTCGCACATTAACATGTGTTAACACATCCATCAACACGTGTCAACATACATATCAATAAAAAACACAACACATGCATCAACACATGTCATCATATGTGTAAACAGATACTGGCTCCATCAGTTCAGTGTCTACCATAACACATCAATATACACAGTACACATATTAAAACATGTCACCAAAAATAGACAAGTGAACAACCAAAAATAAACAACTCATAACACATCAAAAATCCAATCACTTTCACTGCTCATCTGATCTCAAAATTCTTCATAATAATTCCTAAAATAATTTGTTCCATTGCTTGAAATGTTTGTTTGTTTGTCGATTTTTTCACATCAGCAAACAAAGAACATATTGGTGACATAAATGTTTCAGTTATGCACAAACTTTACAAACAAAACAGACATGCAACAAAACAGGGAGAAATACGCAAGTGAGACAACGCAAGCAGCAGGCTGTGCATGTGGTGTGTTAGAACCCCAGACAGAGGGACTTGTTAGAGCCCCAGACAGAGAGATGTGTTAGAACCCCAGACAGAGGGACTTGTTAGAGCCCCAGACAGAGAGATGTGTTAGAACCCCAGACAGACGGATGTGTTAGAACCCCAGACAGAGGGACTTGTTAGAGCCTCAGACAGAGAGATGTGTTAGAGCCCCAGACAGAGGGACTTGTTAGAGCCTCAGACAGAGAGATGTGTTAGAGCCTCAGACAGAGAGATGTGTTAGAGCCTCAGACAGAGAGATGTGTTAGAGCCCCAGACAGAGGGATGTGTTAGAGCCCCAGACAGAGGGATGTGTTAGAGCCCCAGACAGAGAGATGTGTTAGAGCCCCAGACAGAGGGATGTGTTAGAGCCCCAGACAGAGGGATGTGTTAGAGCCCCAGACAGACGGATGTGTTAGAGCCCCAGACAGAGGGATGTGTTAGAGCCCCAGACAGAGGGATGTGCTAGAGCCACTGACAGAGGGATGTGTTAGAACCCCAGACAGAGGGATGTGATAGAGCCCCAGACAGACGGATGTGTTAGAGCCCCAGACAGAGGGATGTGTTAGAGCCCCAGACAGAGGGATGTGCTTAGAGCCACTGACAGAGGGATGTGTTAGAACCCCAGACAGACGGATGTGTTAGAGCCCCAGACAGAGGAACTTGTTAGAACCCCAGACAGAGGGATGTGCTAGAGCCACTGAGAGAGGGATGTGTTAGAACCCCAGACAGACGGATGTGTTAGAGCCCCAGACAGAGGAACTTGTTAGAACCCCAGACAGAGGGATGTGTTAGAGCCCCAGACAGACGGATGTGTTAGAGCCCCAGACAGAGGGATGTGTTAGAGCCCCAGACAGAGGGATGTGTTAGAGCCCCAGACAGACGGATGTGTTAGAGCCCCAGACAGAGAGATGTGTTAGAGCCCCAGACAGAGGGATGTGCTAGGGATGTTAAACAAGATTGCCACCTAGAGATTCAACTCTAGATGGCAGGTGGACTAGGAAGCCCTTTGGCTTATCGAGAGTCCAACCTATCTATCTAAGTATACCCAGCTCATCTTAGGTATATATCGATTTAATTTTTAAATATATTAACACTACTAGCACCTACACAATCAGCTGCTAATCTGTTCCATTCGTTTACTGTTCTTTGTGAAAATGAAAATTTTCTAATATCTAGTCTACACTGCTTCTTTGCTAATGTAACTCCATGTCCTCTAGTTCTTCTCTCTTCCTTGACCGTGAAAAAAATATTTCTGTCAATATTTTCATACCCATTCAATATTTTCAACACCCAGACAGAGGGACATGTTAGAGCCCCAGACAGAGGGATGTGTTAGAGCCCTGGGCTGAGGGATGTGTTAGAGCCCCAGACAGAGGGATGTGTTAGAGCCCCAGACAGAGGGATGTATTAGAACCCCAGATAGGGATGTGTTAGAGCCCCAAACAGAGGGATGTGTTACGTGTCCAGAGATAAGAGAGATGTGTTAGAGCCCCAGACAGAGGAATGTGTTAAGAGTCCACAGAGAAGAGAGATGTGTTAGAGCACCAGACAGAGGGACATGTTAGAGCCCCAGATAGAAGAGGCATGTGTTAGAGCCCCATACAGAGGGATGTGTTAAGTGTCCACAGAGAAGAGAGATTTGTTAGAGCCCCAGACAGAGACATGTGTTAAGTGTCCACAGAGAAGAGATATGTGTTAGAGCTCCAGACAAAGGGATGTGTTAAGTGTCCACAGAGAAGAGAGGTGTGTTACAGCCTCAGACAGAGGCATGTGTTAGAGCCCCAGAGAGGGACATATTATAGCTAGACAGAGCTAGAGGAATGTTTTACAGCTCTATACCAAGGTAAGCATTAGAGACTAGAATATTGTTAACCTCAAACAGAGGGACTGTCAACCTGTCGGTGCTTAGAGTTCCAGTGAGAGAGAGAGAGAGAGAGAGAGAGAGAGAGAGAGAGAGGAGAGACGAAGGAGAGGAGAGAGAGGAGAGAGAGAGAGAGAGAGAGAGAGAGAGAGACAGAGAGAGGAGAGAGGAGAGGGAGAGAGAGTGAGAGGAGAGAGAGTGTGTGAGAGAGAGAGACAGAGAGAGTGAGGGAGAGACAGAGAGCGAGAGAGGAGAGAGGGAGAGAGTGAGGAGAGAGAGACTCAGAGACAGAGAGCGACAGAGACAGAGAGTGAGTGAGAGCCCGTTCAGGCCCGTCATTGAGCCTAGACACAGAGCAGTGTTAGTCCGTCTCTGCCCACCCCTCATGGCCAGTGCCGCTAATGTACATCTCAGTTATTGCAAAGTGAACAGATTTTCTGTTTTCCCGACATGTTCGAACAAACCTCAATTTGGGGCAGTGGTAGCTATCCGCAGGTACTACAGGATAGCATGAATTCTCAAATCTGGTTTACAAAAATATAAGACAAAAGCAACGAGTAGAAGAAGGGTCCAGAGACAGTGACTGAAGCTACGAGAACCAATGATAAACTGCAAAAAAACGTGACCGTAGAACGAAACGTATGACGAGTGGGAAAGCAAACGATCCTCACCCTTGAGCCGACTGGTCTGGGAGACGTCAACCTTAGGCTGTGGGGGTACGTGGGAGGGGTGGGGCGCTCCATTCTCCATCAGGTTAGGCCGACCGGACGCACTATGCAGGGGGCTGGAGGGAAGACTGGACACGCCTACCCCAACAGACAACCATGCCACGGTCACACGACACGGGTCAGATGACACGACCGGTCACATGGACACGGGTCACATGATACCACCGATCACATGACACGGGTCACATGACACCACCGGTCACATGACAGACATGCGGACACATCAAACATTGTCACAGTGCAAGTTATATCACAGACAGCACACGTGATGCTGTTAGTTTGACAACTGAAATGGAACACTTAGCCTGGTTAACTTTTATATAAAGACGTTAAACTAATCACAGTGGGTAAAGATTATCCAACAGATAGTGATAACAGGAATAGCTGCTTTATAATTTCACTAAAACAATTTACAGTAAAATAAAGCCATTATATTACTTTAAGTCCGTTGATGAGATACAAAAAGTGTTTAGTGAAAGCATGAGATGCAAAAGATAATGTTGTTACTGTGAGTTCTCATAACTGGAATCTTCATGTTCTTGTGTACACTGAATGTTCTGCCTCTACATTGGGTGAGGTGGAGTAAGTTGCTTTGCAGTAAAAAACAGAAAAGATGATGTCACTTGATGTTAATTACATGACACAGTCAGTGTGGAATATTCAGCTACTGGAAAAAAGTGTAAACAGGGACATGTGGGAAAATTTACTTTTGGGAACAGGGACTTGTGGAAATAGAGAGTTATGGGAAGAGGTATCTATGGGAAGAGGGACATAGGGGAAGTGGGACGTAGGAGAATAGGGACAATAGGAGAGAGGGACATATGGGAAGATATTGCTTTGTGTCGGTGTCATGTTTACAAGTATCAAACATTAAAACATACACCTAGAAATAAAAAGGTAGGAATGTTTCACAATGTGTCATATGACCTAGAGAAGCATGCGGGTTAGTCATCTACATGCCACATGATGCATGTCACATGATCCATGCACAACATACAGGCATATGATGCACAGTGAGTGTTGGACGTTGTTGTTAGGAATGACACAGTCGAATATGCCATGCATTTTTTTTTCTGAAAAAAATACAATATATCAATTTGCCAGCCTTACACAATCTGCGTAAGTTACAAGTCACAAAATGTCGGGGTATAAATTCACAAATGCGCACATGCATGTATACACGCATGCACGTACAGACTCATGTTCAGTTACCATGACAACAGACTGGTGGAAACAGGAATATGCGGCTCAACTACAATTAATAAACGACGACTAAGGAATGACTAGTCACCACAACATGCTCTTGGGTGGATCGAAAAACAAACGAGGGAAGGGTGAACATTTCAGATGACACACCACTGACCAGAGAGTTTTGTGGCCGCGAGTGCAGAGAACTGGTTAGAACCGGTTGCCCCTGCCCCGTTCTCGGACACCGCAGGAACGGTTGCACCCCTTGCAGACTGTTCACACAAGGGGGAGCTGTGACTAGACGCGCCACGACGCGATGAGCCACGCGTCACGCCACCTGTCAGCAATTGCAGGAACTAGATGACATGGAGGAAACATGGGGCAGTGGTGTAGTAATAAGGGGGGAGGGGTCGTATCCACGAAAACGGTGTCTCTCAGTGACATGTTAGCAACATAAAATTTGAAACAAAAATAAATTTGAACTTCTAAAAATCTGCTAAAATCTAGGGTGTGGGGGTATTGATTGTTGTCATCCTTAGTTTGTATGTCTGTAGAAATGTGAACAGAACTTTGTCTCATCGTCAGCCCCAAGCAATCAGATGCATTTCTGGGAGTTTGCAACATTACATGTTGTTTTCATCGGCCGACAGTGAGTGAATCTCATCCCTCCAACTGTGTAATACTCGGGTGTTATGGATCATTGCCATACTTTGTCAGTCAATAGCACACGACCAAAGTGTACTTGGGACAGCTGCATCACCCCAGGATGTCTCACACATACTCAAATGATGGGCGCAGTCTTTCACGTACCGCACATAACCAACAAACCAGGTACAACAATAGAATTAAAGTTTATGTTCACAGAGACCAATTATTACTAATAATTATAATTTATTTAAAGCAGATTCTCAGGGTGATAGTGCTGCTTTGTCTTGAAGACTTCCTGTATGTCGTACACTTAAGATGGATGAATTGACGTCACATGACATACATTCAAGATGGCCGACCTGACAATGCAGCTGGACTGTATGTAGACACAACCTTTCTGTGAAATTGTTCATAAACCACCTGCTTTTGGAAACCAGCACAGATGTTCATGAACTGTGAATCATCTAATCAGCGGTGACCTTGTCACTCTCACAAAATCAGGAAATAAGAAAGCTTTTACCACAACAAAGACACCACGGCCCTATATGCCTGGTCACTTCGCAAAAGTACCAACAAGAGGGAGCCACTGGTTGTGTCGGCACACACAGAGGATGCACAACTCTCAGGGAAATATTTAGCGAAATGAAATAGATGTCTTTCTTGAGAAACATCTAATTTATGATGCATGCTTTAGTAACTCTATCACTGGCTGTGTGTGTGATGCGAGTCTTGGCTGGTGACAAGTTTAGTATTTCCATTCAGTCTACACATCTGACCTCTATGTATGACCTATATGTTTGACCTATGCATATAACATACATGCTTGACCTACATGTTTGACCTATGACACATGGAATGACCTACATGTGTGACTTGCATTGAGGCATGCAGCATGAAAGAGAACGGCCCACCTTTAGTGTCTGTTCACAACTAATTCATCTCTGGATCATTCAGAAAACCAAACATTCAGTTACAAAGCAACATTAACAAAAACTCATAATCTTATTTATTACTTGAACTGAAATTTGTTTATTTAAATTTCCACATTAATTAGAAATAAATACAGTAACTTCCACACGACTATTTCATTTCAGTGCAATTAAAAAACTAATCATCCCACAATTGTTACTGTAACACTCAATAATTAAATTACTGTACATTGTGAATTACCTGGAATTAAATAGCACATTGCGTACACACCTGATGCATTCTGGGAGCGACTGCCTCCAACGCTGTCTTGCTTACACAGGTGAGTCGGAGTGCCACCACCACTGCTGCCCCCTGGTGTTTCGCCACTGCTGCTATGCTTTGATAAGACAGAGTTTGTTCGCGTGCAGTTCCTGTCTTGCCTTGTAATGGTACCATCTGTCTCTTCAAACATCTCCTAAACCACAACCACGTCACCATATTATATATTACTACGTAATAAAATTATATTCTCAGTGTGAATGTACATATTTCAGTTCATCCAAGAATACGTAACTAAACGTTGCCATAAATTTACCTAATTTTTTAAAGGATTTCTGAAGTCACCATTAAGCCTTAATTGACATGCTAAAAATAAATCGTGTTTTTCAAACAATTAATTAGGTTTAATTTAATAAAGAACTCCAGTATATTTAATTTATCCATATCACATATTGACCAGTAAAGAAAACTGTTTTAATTCTATGGAATCTCCAATGGTGGCCATACCAGAAATTTGACAGATGTCATGATGGAAACCAACTTTTATTTCACTACTTGCAATTTGTAGAAAAATAAAACACAGATGTTGTTACATCTTTGTGCCCGTGCAGATGTCAGTAGAGCATTGCTGTTACAGCATGTAACGTGTAACATACCTTCCCAGACTTGTACTGTCTTTCACAGCCATACTGTTAGTGACATGTTACAGAGTGTAACGTGTAACATACCCCCAGCCCCATACTGTCTGTCCTCTGCCATACTGTTACAGTGACATGTTACAGAGTGTAACGTGTAACATACCCCCAGCCCCATACTGTCTGTCCTCTGCCATATTGTTACAGTGACATGTTACAGAGTGTAACGTGTAACGTGTAACATACCTCCCCTGCCCCATACTGTCTGTCCTCTGCCATACTGTTACAGTGACTTGTTACAGAGTGTAACGTGTAACATACCCCCAGCCCCATACTGTCTGTCCTCTGCCATATTGTTACAGTGACATGTTACAGAGTGTAACGTGTAACATACCCCCAGCCCCATACTGTCTGTCCTCTGCCATATTGTTACAGTGACATGTTACAGAGTGTAACGTGTAACGTGTAACATACCCCCAGCCCCATACTGTCTGTCCTCTGCCATACTGTTACAGTGACTTGTTACAGTGTGTAACGTGTAACATACCTCCCCTGCCCCGTACTGTCTGTCTTCCTCTGCCTCCTCCTCCAGCACTGCCAGTTGCTGGGCATGTTTCTCCAGGGCTGACTGGTAGGCTATAGGGTTGGCCAGGGCCGCTGCAAAGTCTGTAACCATGGCAACACACAGTCAAATTGTCATCTGGCTAACAACTATTCAGTCATTGTGGTGATTGTCTCAGTTGTCATGGCGACAGTGTCAATAACAGTCACATCAGTCTCAGATACCATGGCCACTGTTCTAGTCACCATGGTAACAGTTTCAGTTATCGTGGTGACAGTCTCAGTCACCAAAGCAACAGTCTCAGTCAACTCCGACTTTTTCTGTCAACACAATGACAGTCTCTGTTACAACATCACCTCAGTCCCCATGGTGACAGTATCACTCCACTCGCCATGGTGACAGTATCACTCCACTCGCCATGGTGACAGTATCAGTCAACATCACTCCAGTCGCCATGGTGACAGTATCACTCCAGTCGCCATGGTGACAATATCAGTCAACATCACTCCAGTCACCATTGTGACATTATCAGTCAACATCACTCCAGTCGTCATTGTGACAGTATCAGTCAACATCTCTCCAGTCACCATTGTGACAGTATCAGTCAACATCACTCCAGTCACCATTGTGACAGTATCAGTCAACATCTCTCCAGTCACCATTGTGACATTATCAGTCAACATCTCTCCATTCACCATTGTGAAAGTATCAGTCAACATCACTCCAGTCACCATTGTGACACTATCAGTCAACATCACTCCAGTCGCCATTATGACAGTATCAGTCAACATCTCTCCAGTCACCATTGTGACAGTATCAGTCAACATCACTCCAGTCGTCATTGTGACAGTATCAGTCAACATCACTCCAGTCACCATTGTGACAGTATCAGTCAACATCACTCCAGTCGTCATTGTGACAGTATCAGTCAACATCACTCCAGTCACCATTGTGACAGTATCAGTCAACATCACTCCAGTCGCCATTATGACAGTATCAGTCAACATCACTCCAGTCACCATTGTGACAGTATCAGTCAACATCACTCCAGTCACCATTGTGACAGTATCAGTCAACATCACTCCAGTCGCCATGGTGACAGTATCAGTCAACATCCCTCCAGTCGCCACAGTGACAGTATCAGTCAACATCACTCCAGTCACCATGGCGACAGTATCAGTCAACATCACTCCAACATGAACAATACATACGCTGATGGAACTTGTTGAATGACATTTAACATGTAAAGTGGCAAATATAAATGGAATAATTCTGAATTTCTATTTCGTCATGTTCGTTATTCAAGAGCAAGTGCTGGTAATTGATGCACTGGGCCAGGGAGAGACAGCAGTTGTAGCAAATCCTGTATTTCTCGAGTGTTGTGCCCTGACACTGTGCAAACGTGCACATGTACATGCGTACGTGCATGCATGCATATCTCACCAGCGAAGGCGTCTGGGACGTAGTCGCCAACCTTGACATGGACAAACAACGTTGCTAGATTCTGCGGCTGATTCAACTCATTCCGCAGACAAATGTGTCGGTAACCTAGGCAACAGAACGACAACAAACACGCACTGTAGTAATGAACACATTAATAAATTTGGAACAGTCAAAGAAAAAACGCCTGCGATATTTGCAATTTTAAGGTAGATTTCTGGCTGTTTCATTTGGCATTCATATCTCATAGACCAAGATATTTATGTTAATAATTTTCAGTTTTATGTGAATCACTTTCAGTTTGCTGCCTGCTAATTAATTATACAGCCCTATTATAACGAATATTCACACATGCGGTGTGAACCAGGCAATGACCGATGACTTTAAAGCAACATGGTCCATTCGTGGCGTATTCTTATTATTGCAAAATCATGTCATACGGTATAAATTATACCTATTATAGCGTAAAGACAGTCAAAATATGTTTTCATGTACCATTTAGGGGTTGAACATAGATGCAGTAAGGGCGCTTAACTCTGTGTACACATCAACCACGAGGCGTTTTTGAAACCGTTGTAGGCGTGGCTAAAAGCCCAGAAGGAAATGTATGATCACGCGATGCAGTATCACGTGAACACAAGTTGACGCCACGAACGCCACACCCAGCCAGGTGCACGGCTCCCAGTTGGTAAAGGTCACAGGGTGGGTGTCACTCACGGCGATTTGAGTGACAGCGTCGGGATTCTTATAAACATTTGACGTTTAACATTACGAAGTCAGTTCTGTTTTGATAAAACATTTATTGGCAGTCAGGATGCTACAATAGTTATAACTTATACTGATTAACATGATTTTGCAATAATAATAAAAAGCCACGAACTGATCATGTCGCTTTAAACACAGTGCACTTGTCAGGTAAAACCGAAATCTGAACCAATAGCCCATGCAGAGCCCAACACACAAAAATCCATGTACACACAAATATTTTGTTGATATGTTGTCAGGATTATAAGTGATTAATAAAACACATTCCTAATTTGTCCATTGGTAAAATGATGGAACATAATTACATGAAATAATAATTTTATCATGATTATTTAAAACTGTACATTATAGGGCTTAAATTTCTAAGATAATCCATTCACACAAAAAAATGATACCTGTGCAAAAACAAACACATAAGTAACTGTTCCTTACCTGGGCGTAACCCCTCAACAGGAAGCACCCGTTGCCCCAGTAACCTGCCGTTCTCTTCACAAACAACGATCCTCAACGTCGCAAGATTTGGCAGCACCACCTGGTGGCCAGACAATAAATCATTACCATTTAATTGTTTCAAATAGATTTTATTTGTTCGTCCTGTAAGCACAGGTTACAAATTGACAATAATTTACATAGAAACGTAGACAGTTTGTGTTACTACTAAGACAAAGACACATTCAGAATCTTATGTAAATGGCTAAGTGCCATTATTTTTTTTGCTGCTCAGTTTGATATTTTATAAATGTTTTTGTCGTCATCAATGTATTGTAGCATTACTATCATTTTAGTCACAATACTGATGTAACTGTGGTACTGGAACTAGTTACCGACCTTTCACCACTACAAAAATTATTTCGGACAATCCTAAGGTGTAAGGTGACCACAACTGCAAAGTGTCCATATCACTAGGGCGCATATAACTCCAGGTGTAATTATATTTCATACAGCAACATGATTAACATGTTGTCAAAGAGAAACATGTCCATGTGTTAGTGTCAACGATGAGTTAGATTTCTATTTGAAGTTCTGACCTTCTTAAAGACAAATGGCTCCTCGCCATAGGTTGGGTTGATGCCATTGGCCGGAACTACTTTTGTCCGGAACTTCTTCCTCACAGTGTCGGCTGGCAGACCATACATCTCCACCTCGACGTACGTGCCAACCTTCTTGTCCGTCAACAGTTGCCCGGAGATCACCTGACGAGAAACAATGCATGTCCACTCTACATAGGTGGCCACCTACATGTCAGTCTACATAGGTGGCCACCTTCATGTCAGTCTACATAGGTGGCCACCTTCATGTCAGTCTACATAGGTGGCCACCTTCATGTCAGTCTACATAGGTGGCCACCTTCATGTCAGTCTACATAGGTGGCCACCTTCATGTCAGTCTACATAGGTGGCCACCTTCATGTCAGTCTACATAGGTGGCCACCTTCATGTCAGTCTACATAGGTGGCCACCTTCATGTCAGTCTACATAGGTGGCCACCTTCATGTCAGTCTACATAGGTGGCCACCTTCATGTGTCTACATAGGTGGCCACCTTCATGTCAGTCTACATAGGGGCCACCTTCATGTAGTCACAGTGGTGGCCACTTCATGTCAGTCTACATTGGTGGCCACCTTCATGTCAGTCTACATAGGTGGCCACCTTCATGTCAGTCTACATAGGTGGCCACCTTCATGTCAGTCTACATAGGTGGCCACCTTCATGTCAGTCTACATAGGTGGCCACCTTCATGTCAGTCTACATAGGTAGCCACCTTCATGTCAGTCTACACAGGTGGCGACCTTCATGTCAGTCTACCTAGGTGGCCACCTTCATGTCAGTCTACATTGGTGGCCACCTTCATGTCAGTCTACGTAGGTGGCCACCTTCATGTCAGTCTACATAGGTGGCCACCTTAATGTCAGTCTACATTGGTGGCCATCTTCATGTCAGTCTACATTGGTGGCAATCTTCATGTCAGTCTACGTAGGTGGCCACCTTCATGTCAGTCTACATAGGTGGCCACCTTCATGTCAGTCTACGTAGGTGGCCACCTTCATGTCAGTCTACATAGGTGGCCACATTCATGTCAGTCTACATAGGTGGCCACCTTCTTGTCAGTCTACATAGGTGGCCACCTTCATGTCAGTCTACATAGGTGGCCACCTTCATGTCAGTCTACATAGGTGGCCACCTTCATGTCAGTCTACATAAGTGGTCACCTTCATGTCAGTCTACATAGGTGGCCACCTTCATGTCAGTCTACATAGGTGGCCACCTTCATGTCAGTCTACAACTGTAGAGAGATCACCTGAGCCAAGTGTGTCAAATGATACGCACAGGTTCTACTAGTGTCACACCTACAGTGATCCTTTGATATAAAACAGGCACCAGTAGCACAGTGGTTAGAACACTCTAGTCACAATCACAAGTTAGTTCACTCAACTCTATGAACAAGTATATAAACTATATATGGACAACAGTAGTGGGCCTGTAAATGATGCACAACTTTCAGTTAGTAACTGCAACATGGCTGAAATCTTCCCAAAGACACTGAGGTTGTGTTTGAAGGTTAAACCATGGGACTGAAACATTAACATTTTATTGAATCAACTATCATAATTTTATTATAAAAGAATTTATTTATAAATTTGACTGATGGAAATTGTACTCCTTCTCTCATCATCCCTACTGTCTCTCATTCCCTTCTCTTCCCGCCATCATGCCTCTGCTCTTCCCCGTACCTCTCCCACCCAGTGTTGTATGCCCCGCCACCCACCTTTATGGTGACAGATCCAGCCACAATTCCGTCGACGGTCGACTCAGCGAATGGGTCAAAGCGTCTGTCATGGCGCGCTGAGTCTGTGGGGAAAGACATTTTAAAAACCAATTGAGGAAGTGAGATCTGTGGGGGAGACACATATAAAAACATGGAGGGTGAGATCTGTGGGGGAGACACATATTAAAACATGGACGGTGAGATCTGTGGGGGAGACACATATTAAAACATGGAGGGTGAGATTTGTGGGGGAGACACATATTAAAACATGGAGGGTGAGATCTGTGGGGGAGACATATTAAAACATGGAGGGTGAGATCTGTGGGGGAGACACATATTAAAACATGGAGGGTGAGATCTGTGGGGGAGACACATATTAAAACATGGAGGGTGAGATCTGTGGGGGAGACAAAATTAAAACATGGAGGGTGAGATCTGTGGGGGAGAACATATTAAAACATGGAGGGTGAGATCTGTGGGGGAGACACATATTAAAACATGGAGGGTGAGATCTGTGGGGGAGACACATATTAAAACATGGAGGGTGAGATCTGTGGGGGAGACACATATTAAAACATGGAGGGTGAGATCTGTGGGGGAGACATATTAAAACATGGAGGTGAGATCTCTGGGGGGACACATTAAAACATGGAGGGTGAGATCTGTGGGGGAGACACATATTAAAACATGGAGGGTGAGATCTGTGGGGGAGAACATATTAAAACATGGAGGGTGAGATCTGTGGGGGAGACACATTAAAACATGGAGGGTGAGATCTGTGGGGGAGACACATATTAAAACATGGAGGGTGAGATCTGTGGGGGAAACACATATTAAAACATGGAGGGTGAGATTCTGTGGGGGAGACACATATTAAAACATGGAGGGTGAGATCTGTGGGGGAAACACAAAACAAAACATGGATGAGATGATCTGTGGTAAATATATGTGGGGGAACACATCAAAACATGGAGGTCAACATTTGTGGGAGAGACACACATCACTACATACAGATATTGGGGGGGTTACACAATACTGCAGCGTTAGTCATACATTGCAAAGTTGAGGAACATCATTTAAAAAAGAGTGTGTGCGTGTGCGCGTGCTCGTGCGCGTGCGCTTGCGCGTGCGCGTGTGCGTGTACGTGTACTGACCAAGTGTTTGGAAGTTGAGAGCCACTAGTTGACAACCAGCATTCCAGAAGATCTGAAACAAACAGTAGCAGCAGGTGACAGAGGGCAGCGATGCAGATGTGCCATGTAGTGATTGTTATGTTAGTACCCACAATTACGCAATAGATGAAGTCACTTCAAAGCAAATTAATTAAAATGTTAATTAAAATATATGTTTGTAAAATATAAAATTGCACAGAGTATTACTTATGCACTACACTCTAGTTTGAAGGTGTGACCAAGCAATTTGTTTAAACTACGTGTAGTTATTTTACTATAACAAGTTATTATATTATATACAAGTTACAAAAAGGGAAGTAGTCAAGCATGTGGAATTACACAAAATACGACAACTGATTTAGAACTTCAATCAGATACTGCTGAAACGTGCATCTGGCCAAAAGAAAGATGGTGAAAAAAGACGGGAACCTGGGGCATGTAGTTGCTCGAGTCAACACGTGTGCCTCGGGGGTAGATCCTTGTTAGTTGACGCTTGTTGTAACTGGTACGTGTTAAGGGCACTCAGTCAGCATGCATCTTTTACAGTTTCATAATAATACAAAGCTGTCTCTCAAAGTCTCAATGTTAAGTACAGTCAGGATAATTTGAAAGGGTTTGTTTTTTATTAAAATAAATTACATACTATGCATATCTGATAAGGGGGCATTTAATTCCATTCAGAAATAGGAATTTCCCTTCATTTCTAAACGTTGAATTAGATTGTGTACACGTTTTCTAGTAAAAAAATACCATGTTGAATTGACCTAGGCATGATTATTCCCTTATGATATTTTCAAATGGCACTTGGAATTGATTTTTTTCAAGACAGAATTCGAATCAACTACATTTGGAATTGACAAACTGGAATAGACCCCATTGGCTCCCCTGGTGGCAGATATGTGCCTCGACCATTTTACAACTTGGTCTAATTTTGTGGACTCCAATCGGCTGCATTTTGTGGCTCAACTGGAGTGTGCTCTCACAAAGAGGTGACCACTGATATTTGACCGAAACTGACCCACAACTTTAAACATGCTGCAAATATGATAACTGGCTGTGGCAAGGATACTTGACAAACTCAAGCGGTGTTTCTTTGAGCAGCGCGGTGGCCTGCGTCTCCACAAATGACGTACACTCGTAGCTCCTGCTGCGCTCTGAAACAACAACAGGCATCTGGTGACACAAACACAAACTCTACATACGTTCACTTCTAACACATCCAGTATCCATGAAGCCTGGCAAAAGACAGGAAGGATGAATAGAGACAGGAGAGACAGACCAGAGAGAAGTTATTTATCTGATCCACGTAATTATTAATGTACCCTCGACTTATATTAAAATCACACAAGAGACGGCTGTAATCAACAGGTAAGAATATAATTATAATAATTGTAATTATTATAATGAGTACATTTCTACAATGAAATTCAAAGTAAAACATTCTTCAGGGGTGTTTAGAAACAATAAATTATTGTACTAAAGATAAACATAACATTACAATTAAAATAAATCAGAATACTGAAGACAGTGTCACAATAATTTGTTTGTATTAAATATAGCACCTCTGATTGTTAAATAATTAAATAAACGTAATCATTTTGTGAATTGCATTAAAAGAAACAAATGTATAATAAAATGGATAATGAATAACCATAAAATGTTAAATAAATAATGACACTATATTTATTAATGACTACCCAGGTATATCAAGTGTAATGTGTAATCAGAGACTAAGTGGAGTTCTGCAGGAATGGATCCATCTACATGGTGAATGAAGACAAATGTGTCTGATACTTACTCTCAGAGATCTCAAACGAGTGGAAGCGTACTGGCTGGATGTAGCTCACCAGTTCCGACATCTCCATGCCCGCCTCGGCCTCCTGCCCCGCTGTACCCTACCAACAAAATGATCATGTCATACTGTACAACATGTTGGAATATTTGTAGGCAGATATTTTTTAAGTATGCAACTTGATATTTACTCTCCTTTTTAAGTATTCTGTATTATATTATTATTATTATATATATATAATATATATATATGTATACACATAACACACACACACACACACACACACACACACACACACACACACACACACACACACACACACACACACACACACACACACACACACACACACACACACACACACACACACACACACACACACACACACACACACACACACACAATAAAGTACATAATTTAAATGTACATTTGAAAGTAAATAACATATGACTTACGTGAAATAAAGCATCAGTTAAACACTAGCTTAACTAAAATATTTACTGTTTTAAATCAATCAAGGAGAAATGCAATAGAAAAAAAATCATATTTGTGATATTTAACATTTATTCTCTTCATTAATCTTTTACCTTTTCCTTCTTCTCATTTTGCCGTCTCTTCGCTTCTTCCTCAGTCAGTCTGAAGTCTTCCTCATCGCTCTCCTCCGACTCCGAAGACAAATCTATGTCCTCCGTCTCCTCCACTTTCTCCTCTGTCACAGCCTCAGTCGTTTCCGTGGCAACACTATTGTCTCCAGCAACATTGTTGTCCACGGCAACACCACTGTCCTCGGCAACACTACTCTCCCCGGCAACGCTGGTGTCCACGGCAACACCACTGTCCCCAGCAACACCATCGTCCACGGCGATGACTCCCTCCTCCCCCTCCACTGTAGCAGATTCTGCCGTCTCTGACGTTGGTTTTGAGTCGGTCTTTGCTGCTTTACGGCGTCGTCTTTTGGCTGTAACAGTAAACATTCTTCTTTAGCTTGGACACAGGACGAGACAGGTGTAGTTACCTGTTGTGGTTATTGTTACATAAACATATCATAACAGTTTGTAAAGTAAAGGTAAGTTCTTATATAGCCACAGTAACCAGCTATTATCTGATGGGCCTCACACACAGGAAGCCTGCTCTGATGTCACGTCTTGTTGCTGTCATACTCACATTTGTGGCTGTGACGTTTTTTGTTCTTAATGATTATCTTTCTTTTCAGCATTGCAGGACTGGGCAGTGGCACCCCCGCCTCCAACTGAAACACAAAAAGTGGATGTGACAACCCCAGGTCCAACACAACAAATTCAATGTGACACACCCATCTCCAAAACAATGAAGTATATGTGACACCCATAGCTCTAACACAAGAAAGCCGATGTGACACCCCCAGTGTAAATACAATAAAATGGATGTGACACCCCACGTTCTAACAAAATAAAGTGGATGTGACAACCCCAGTTCAAGCAACAATACATTTCGGGGGCCGGGGGGTGGGGGTTTTTTAACACTGACTGACTTTTAATTGGGGGCAGGGAAATGGGGGTGTATACAAGCAGGTATGTGTGTCAGCACTGACAGATAGTGTGTGTGTTTGTGTGTGTGTGTGTGTGTGTGTCCCCGCGTTTTGCGGGGGCCGTGCGTGCGGGGCGGGTTGGGCGTGCGTGGTGTCGTGCGTGTGTGCGCGCGTGTTTGTCATGTGTCAGCACTGACTGAGGGCATGTGTCAGCACTGACTGAGGGCATGTGTCAGCAATGACTGAGGGCATGTGTCAGCACTGACTGAGGGCATGTGTCAGCACTGATTGAGGGCATGTGTCAGCACTGACTGAGGGCATGTGTCAGCACTGATTGAGGGTATGTGTCAGCACTGACTGAGGGCATGTGTCAGCACTGAGGATATGTGTCAGCACTAACCGAGGGCATGTGTCAGCATTGACTGAGGGCATGTGTCAGCACTGACCTTGTGTGACTCGAGGGGTTCTGTCAGCAACATGTCCCCCAGGATCTGTCGACAATGCTGAGCCATCTTCACCTGCTGCTTCTGTCTGAAGACGTCACACTTCATTTGTCACACTTTACTTGTCACACTTCACTTTTCCACACTTTACTTGTCACACTTCACTTGTCACACTTCATTTGCCACCCACTATTAAACTAACCTCACTTTCACATTTCTCACGAGCATATTCTGTTCATACGTAAATAAAAATATTTGATATTTAAATGTCTGCATTCTCCAGGCATCAAGACGCACACAATAAATGTTAAAAGAATATGTTGAACTCAGTGCACATTAATTAAATAAATGTTTATATTATAACAATATACAGACATGTTATGATTTGGCCATTGTCTGTACATTACTGACTACTACTCGTCAATGTTCCAAGTAAGTCTTGCTAGTAAGTGACAGTTCAGCTTGGAAATGTAATTAAGACACAACAGATGTAGTTTAACAGTCAAAGCAGATGTTTACAACTTACAAGCAATGGCTTAAATAACTTACACGCTGCGGTTATTGACTCACATGTAATACTCTAAGACTTATGAGCAGTGGTTTAAGACTTACAAGGATTGTATATACGTACAAGCAACAGCTTAATACTTACAAGCAACGATTTAATATTTACAAGCAATATTCTACGACATGCAAGAAGTAGTTTAATGCTAAATAATGCGTTAAGACTTACAAGTTTAATATTTATGAGCACTATGTTTAGATACTCACGCACTAGATTAATACTTATTAGCCGTGGTTTTAATACTTACGAGCAGTGGTTTTCAAATGACAGGAATCACTGGGTAGTCAGAGACCTTGAAGGCAGTCTCAGCAATGGCTTCTACCACTTCCTGCAAAACAATGTTGTCATAAATCAGTGTTGTTTGGAATTATAACAAACTATGAAAACATTTATTAGACAAATCCACCAAGAAAATGATTAGATATGTAAGTCCTAAATAATTTATGCAACTTTAAAGAAAATAAATACGTTGTAGAGTATTATCAGTGCATGTGAAGGCTACCTTGAAGAGTATCTCTATGCCCATGGTGAAGCCTACCTTAAAGAGTATCTCAGTGCACATGGTGGAAGCCTACCTTAAAAAGGGATCTCCTGCCCATGGTGAAGCCTACCTTAAAGAGTATTCGTGCACATGTTGAAGCCTACTGAGAGTATTTTGCCCATGGTGAAGCCTACCTTAAAGAGTATCTCGGTGCACATGGTGAAGCCTACCTTAAAGAGTATTTCGGTGCACATGGTAAAGCCTACCTTAAAGAGTATCTCGGTGCACATGGTGAAGCCTACCTTAAAGAGTATCTCGGTGCACATGGTGAAGCCTACCTTAAAGAGTATCTCGGTGCACATGGTGAAGCCTACCTTAAAGAGTATCTCGGTGCACATGGTGAAGCCTACCTTAAAGAGATCTTGGTGCACATGGTGAGCCTACCTTAAAGAGTATCTCGGTGCACATGGTGAAGCCTACCTTAAAGAGTATCTCGGTGCACATGGTGAAGCCTACCTTAAAGAGTATCTCGGTGCACATGGTAAAACCCACCCTTTAAAAAAATATCTCGGTGCACATGGTGAAGCCTACCTTAAAGGATCTCGGTGCACAGGTGAAGCTACCTTAAAGAGTATCTCGGTGCACATGGTGAAGCCTATCTTAAAAATTTAAAGGTGAAGCCTACCTTAAAGAGTATCTCGGTGCACATGGTGAAGCCTACCTTAAAGAGATCTCGGTGCAATGGTGAAGCCTACCTTAAAGAGTATCTGGTGCACATGGTGAAGCCTACCTTAAAGAGATCTCGGTGCAATGGTGAAGCCTACCTTAAAAAGATCTCGGGGCACAGGGAAGCCTACCCAAAGAGTATCTCGGGTTTGGGAACCA
>JAODUO010002105.1:0-32500 GCA_025642075.2 Ridgeia piscesae
TTGGATTTGTAACAGATAATGTGGCCTTGGATTTGTAACAGATAATGTGGACCTTGGATTTGTAACAGATAATGCGGACCTTGGATTTGTAACAGATAATGTGGCCTTGGATTTGTAACAGATGATGTGGACCTTGGATTTGTAACAGATAATGTGGCCTTGGATTTGTAACAGATGATGTGGACCTTGGATTTGTAACAGATAATGTGGCCTTGGATTTGTAACAGATGATGTGGCCTTGGATTTGTAACAGATAATGTGACCTTGGATTTGTAACAGATTATGTGGATCATGGATTTGTAACAGATAATGTGGACCATGGATTTGTAACAGATAATGTGGACCTTGGATTTGTAACAGATAATGCGGACCATACATTCCTTACAGATAATGTGAACTTTGGATTTGTGATAGATAATATGAACCTTACCAATTTCTTTATAGGCTAAATCAACTAACTAATGACAGATGATGTGGACCTTGGACTTGTAACAGATTATGTGGCCTTGGATTTGTAACAGATTATGTGCATTGTCTTGGATTCGTAACAGATAATGTGGCCTTGGATTTGTTACAGATAATGGGGACCTTGGATTTGTTACAAATAATAGGGACTTTGGATTTGTTACAGATAATGGGACCTTGGATTTGTAACATACATTATAAACCTTGGATTTGTAACAATAAATGTGAACCTTGGATTTGTACCAGATAATGTGGACGTTGGTTTTGTAACAGATAATGTGGACCTTGAATATATAACAGATAATGTGGACCTTCGATTTGTACCATATGATGTGAACTTTGATTGTAACAGATAATGTGGACCTTTGATTTGTAACAGATAATGTGGACCTTGGATTTGTAACAGATAATGTGGACCTTGGATTTGTAACAGATAATGTGGACCTTCGATTTGTACCATATAATGTGAACCTTTGATTTGTAACAGATAATATGGCCTTGGATTTGTTACAGATAATGGAGACCTTGGATTTGTTAAAGAAAATGGGGACCTTGGATTTGTTAGAAATAATGGGGACCTTGGATTTGTTACAGATAATGGGGACCTTGGATTTGTAACAGATAATGTGGACCATACATTCCTTACAGATAATGTGAACTTTGGATTTGTGATAGATAATATGAACCTTACCAATTTCTTTATAGGCTAAATCAACTAACTAATGACAATGCTGCTGTCAAAGAAATGTGAAAGCATTTATTCATTGAAAATTTGGCAGTTCTGTACAAAAATACAAACCAATACAGAGAGTAATTGTCGCACAGTATTACCAATCCCTAGCGAACCAATTATAACATGTCAGTAAAATGCATTTTAAACAGGCTAGATATTCACTAGGTGCACGAAGTATACTGGTTAGTCGCACAGAAATCTAGCGTAACAAGTAAATCAAGAATACAGCAAGTAAATCAAGAATACAGCAGACTCCATCTGTTTTTGTGCGATAGTTTTCTATCTACATAAGTAAGCATTACAATGGCACAGATATGTGAAATAAACACGCAAGATACAATTTTACAATCAGTTACAATGTGTTTCTGTAACCATGTTTGTTTCCAGATATGTACTTATCACAGACGTGAAATATACATCATTAAGCACCTCAAAAGTAAATTGTTTTGCATAAACAATACATGAGCAAAACCTGCTTCAGGCCAACATATTTCTAAATTGTTTTTCTACATATTTATGGTAAGCACACGGACCTTCGTGGCCATATAAAGGCAGATAATGCAGTATCTACATCTTTGCATTAAATGAAACAACCAGACCCCAAAAAGCCAACTAAAGTACACAAAAGTATTTAGAATAGTTAATTAGCTATTTGATAGCATGTGAATATAAATTACCATAGGGATTTCATTGTTTTATTCTTTACAATTTTTGCTATTTTCAAACATTTGTTTTTATTATTACACTGAAATATTTTAACGCCAAAAACGGAAATCATGAAATATCATTAGTTTCAATATAATAACTCTATCATATAATACATTGTTGGTGAAATTTTTCAGCTTTTAAAAAGACTTCTCGTGTGCTGTGATCTCTTAAATCAATACAATTGTGTACGCAAACAACAATTTTATAACAGCACATGTCTATGAAACACATTTTAAGTAACATTCTCATGTACATCTGTAATACTGTTTCTGGTGTACGTTCACTGCACCAGTATCACGATTTCGAATCCTGATACAAATTAAGAGGATAGATACATTTCATTGGTCACTTGAAATGCATACTCATAACACATATCTCTAACATACTGCATATACATCCGGTCTTACAATTGCAACTTCCTCAAGAAATGTCTCTTGAATAAGTCGGGTGGACATAAATTGGTATATTCTTGAATACATAAAAGCATAATAAAGTAAAGTACAGGAACAGTAACAAGGAAATTAAGTATATTTGAGATTACTACAGTACAAAATCCATGATAATGAGACAGGCGGTAAAAATTTGTTAAGAAAGTAACATAATATTTCATTTCAGCTTTGGAGATAAGTGCAATAAAGTTACATGCGAGTATGGGGTGTGGCAGAATGGTACGTACCCTATCACTGATAAGTAAGGACATTTTATCGACACAATTTCCTGCGGGAACTGTCCAAAGTAGTTGCCGATATATACCGAAGTATACATGATAGCTAGGTAGCTGTCAATGTGCGACAAAAGCCCAGCATCGTCCTAGGGAGGGTTCCTCAAAACGATACCCTTGTTTTAGGAATTTCTGTGTAATGTTGAGATGTTTTCTAGGCAGAACGTGTAAAAACCACACCCTTGATGTACTGAGCTTCGATGAAACGACTCTTGAAGTCGGGACACCCACAGTACTACTAGTATAAAGTATACGTGAGCGTCGTTGCACGTATGTGGGTCCTCGTGTGCATATGCCATACGTTTTGAAGTGAACACGTACATATATTAGTTTGTGTGAGCGTACGTACCGTGCAACTTTAACACAGACGTATGTCAGACCACTGATGTAATTCGACATTAAGTATCCAGTCATCCGCATGACTTACAAAACAGCAATCGTACAAAAACGTAATAAAACAAGGGGCTTTTGTAAATATATTAAAACTCCAATAATCCGCAAAAATTGATGTGGGTGACGGGCCATTTGGAATTAAAATATTTGAAAAATGAGCGACACTCCACAGTGAACGTACAGTGTGAACAGTAGCTGCTCTTTATAGTATATACTTTCAGCTGTTCCTGTAAATGTATGGCTAGTTTTTGATAGAGGATACCAGTTTCAATTCACTGATGGTGTAAGACTTTTCTAACCGTTCTTTACAATAGAAAGAATTGGAGCCCTGTCTGTATATCCCCGTGAGTTGTTTTAGCAACTCCATCACTTGAACGGATATGTATGTCAATGAATCACTGTAATTTGTAGACGTTTTCTTGATGAGGAGTTGGTGGGTGCATCGGTCCTCTAATCCCTAAGTCGTAATGAAAAATACACTCCTTAAATCATTAGAAAACTCAACTTTATATACCGACGTAATGGCATCTATTCGACAGGAGGAGAAATTACTCAACATTGCGGACACGCATACAAAACACATACGATAAGAACAGTTGCAGTTATATAACGTTTTTGCGCACGCCGTGAATCCTACGTTCATTGCAGATAGGACATCAACACACGTGCATTTGGTCAAGCAAGATCGTAGTCACTGTTTAATTGCATGTCCGATGACCAGTCTGAGTCATCGAGGACCACGGGTGTCCAGTCGTGACCAGTCCTCTGCCTGTGTCGACGTATTTGTACCTGCAACGGTTCAAGTGTGACGTCATCACTGGACGAAGAAGATAAATAAGCTTGTTTCCAAACTTGATATCTTGTTCACTAAGCGAACGTGCTTTGCGGTGGAAAAATTCAAATTGAGAATTAACATTGTTACAAGCTTTATAACTAGTTTAAAAAAATCTGATAGCACACCATTAACACACACATGCACGCACGCAGGCACACACACACACACACACCACACATACACAAACACGCACGCACGCACATACACACACCACACAAACACGCACGCACGCACGAACATCACACACACACACACACCGCCAGACAGACAGACAGACAGACAGACAAAAACAGAGACATAGAGACACAGATAGTGACACGGAATGTATCTGTGTACTGTGTATGTAGAGGAGAATTACCGGTACCGTACCGGTTAGGGGAATCATACCACACGTTGTCCTAGAAAACGGGTGATGGTATGGACCCAATTACTGCATAGCGTGCAAGCGCAGTCCAAGGGAGGTAACTCGCTAAAAGGAAAATGGTGGCCCAACAAAAAGCAGCGGAAAGGTGAGAAGAAATCAATTTAAAATTAATCTTAAGAACATTATATTAAATAATTAGTATAAACCTAGGAGCACACGCACCAAATAAAAATGACAGATGTTAGAGTTGGAAGTCAACTTTTCAATACCTGAAAGATATACCTATACTTTGACACCAAATGGATGGGTTTACAGCCAATAATACAATCATTCAACAATTTTACTTGACATCCATTTTGTAAGATGGCCGCCGTTCTGTTTAGCAACAAAAACTAAGATTGCCACTGACAACGATTTCCTGTTGACTGTGACCTCATACCATGTGACATTCATGCAGAAATATAGCAAGACTGGTGTGCTGTAAGGAGGCGTGTTTATTCAACTCACTTGAATCTGTAGTTTGTTGGTGAAAAACAACTTCTTCCAGCCAATGGCCTGTGCCAGCGTCACAAGGTCGTGTGTCACAGGCATGGGACTGTGTTTGTGATATATCGACTCCCACAACTCGTCGGATTCGCAGAGCTTCAACAAACAATCACATTCACACTACCTCTAGATAACACACACTCAATGTTGACAATTTAAGTTAGGCCACTCCTGGTCACTGTAAAATCATCTGAAACTCTAAACTTTATTTAATTATCCATTAATTTTATTATCATTTAACATTTTGCCTTGACTTTAGGTGTAAGCTTAATTCATTATGTACATTTCTGATATTTATATTTAACAAATTTTGTATTTTATGCGCCTTTGAGCGGAAATATATATTCGTGATATATACGCCGCTTTACAAGTAAATTATTATTATAAAAAATAGTAACAAACCTCGTTGAAGAGATGCGAGACTTGAGAGAGCTGCGCAGTGTCTTCCAGTTCTAGGTAATTAATGATGCGTAAAAGAATCGGCCGACTCATGCGTGGCAGAAAGTCGAGTTGACCATTACATACACGCAATACGTAATTGATGGTACTGTCCCCAAATATGCTCGAGATGTCCCCTGTTGCGCAACAGAAATGAGGAGAGAATTAACGTGGACTGCAACAGCGAACTGAATGCGAAGTTGCACAGGCTGTTTTGCATGCAAACCAAATACAGATATCTAGGTCGAGTGTCATAGATCTCGTAACATGCTTACCAATACAGTTCAATTCAATTCAAGATACATCGTAGTTCTTATGTAGCAAGTGGCCCTGGGTGAACCGAACTTGCCCATGGTTTCACATGGCTGCACAAGACTCATACCTAAATACACCCGGTTGTCTCGACAATGCTAAGTTAGATAGGCCTTCTACCAGCGTGGCCGGATGGACAGCATTCGCCAAGCACCGCGACATCTTCAAGGGTAATATTGAAACATGCTTGAAGAGACAAGTCTACCACTCATGCATACTTCCAGCAATGACATACGGCGCAGAAACATGGACACTCACTACCCAAGCAAAGAACAAGCTAGCAGCCGCACAAACAAAGATGGAAAGGTGTATGTTGAACATCACATGCCAGGACAGAAAAATAAACATCTGGGTAAGAGAAAAGACAAAGGACACAGACGTGATTGGTGACTGCCAGCATATTATTGTATGCGTCACCCAATGGTAAATAAAAGGCCTACGGTCTATGGACGCGAATGAACATAGACATTGCACAAGTACATAAAAAGGAAAGTGGACCTCAGACAGGTGTGGTTGTCTTAATTATAAATCTATACATATGAAAGGATCATAAATTTCTAGATTTCGTTAAAACTGACACAGTTACGACCCAAAAAATTGAATAAGGAGTAACATTACAAGTTTTTCTAGGCAGAAGGCTGTACCTAAGACTCGGGTAACTACAGACTTTCGCTAACTTCCATACTTTCTTCACATAAAAATGATCGGAAATTGGCTAATTAGTGTAACATAGATCCGTAGATTGGCTCATGTGTTCTTGTGGCGATATCTAGCGATCGTATTCGTTACTAATTCTCGTGGTGCCATCTACTCACTCGTGTTACCGCCATATCGTTTTCGCAAAACTTAATTAATCGATTTTACGACGAAAGTTGGTGATGAATGTTCAACAAAATATTACTGTAGTCATTTCGTCGACGATTCGTCACTAATGTGCTTGAATTTCAAGGAACCATTTTATACGAATATTCACGTACGAACAGCCAGTGAAATTCATGAACATGAACAAGACTACACTCGAATGAAAAATTCAAATTCAAGAACAATCAAAACTTTTTGCGACCTGTGCGAACCCTGTATACAAGCTACGCTTCGACTTTTCGGTCGGACCTTGTTCAGTAATATGGTTTCAATATAATAACGTACCATATTTGCACATGTACAGATTCATAATGAAGACAACCAGACCTGCCATATTTGTATGGTTTGCATATGCACGCACGCACACGCACAAACATACAATTAGTTTCTTAGGTACACTGTATGCGTATTTTGCTCACAATAAACGTCTGATAACTTTCCCGCGAGTGAATAAATTATGATGTTTATCAGGACGCTGCACATTAATCATAAACTGTAAATATGCGATCTATATATCATGCATAGAGAACAATCCCACAAAAATAATTGACACATGTTAAACAGTGCAACAGACATCGACCTGTGAAATGTGAATAATGTTATTTATTTTTAAGATGCCGTTGCAAAAAGGGTAACTCCCAACTTCAGTAACTTGAAAACTATTTGAACTAGAATGCTCGTATTCCAAATTTTTGCTTATCTTAACAAATGCTTTCATCAAGTCAATTCATTCAAAGGCTGGGGAGATTGTTTGCGTTCAAACAGAATGACCCATTATATAGTCATATAAATTCACTCACTCTGGGCAATTTCGTCATTGACGAATTCATCGAAAGTGTAATGCTTCTCAAGGGGCGTGGTAACTTTCGCATCGCTCCGTAAACTGATTTTCCACGAGCGACAAATAATCTAGAATACAAAATGTCAAACCATTAATGAACATGATGATATAGGGTAGCAGTAAAATTATACTAGCGCAAAATAACACTTTAGTATTTGTGTCAATAAATACATTGTTCCAGTAAGTGTTATTTGTTTTAGATATATCTTCAGTGTCCTGTGATATGATTGAATGTGATAGATTATAAAATTGTTCTTTAATTGAGTGTACTAATTTCTTAACAATGACAGGGATGCGCACCAACACAACCACTGACCACTACCACACACCAGTCACCACAAAGAAAGACACAAAACAACATGCAACACAACTAATACACACCATAACTCTCACACACACACAATGCATATTTTCATGCACACAAGACATCCATTACCACAGACCGCATGCATTCAACATACATGCACAGGCAATTCACACACATGTGTCACCACACACACGCACGCACGCACGCACGCACGCACGCACACACGCACACACGCACGCACGCACGCACGCACGCACGCACGCACACACACACACACACCCCATACACACACATTAGACTAGACATGAACACATTTGACACAGGGAAATACCACAGAGGGGGAGTATTCCCAGTATGTTTTATTTATGTTAATAGCAAATGCCTGCAGAACAGTCACATATCGCGACACGCTTTGGTCGTGGGACATTGAATTCCTGTCTTTCTGACTTTGACCGATCTATTTGCCAAGGGAAATGCCCCAGCTGTTTTTCACCCGTGTTTATATCAACCCATGCACCAATGCCGCAAGTGCTGCAGAACTAATTTCACATCACATCACATCAACAAACTAGTCTCTCTTTCTCCAGACACTCTGAAAGTTGTGCTGGGTGACTTTACTCACTGCCATGTTAACAAAGCGAGTTGTTTCGTACTGATGCTTCTAAAATGCTTGCTGACACATTGTGAGCGGGGTGAGTTTGTTCAGAGGTAATATTGCCAGATTTTCATTGTCTATTACATTGTAAGTTCACGGCCAACAATTTTGGAAGCTATCTTTACTACTCTGTCAAGCCTGCTTTCTGGGGCAGGCTGATGCTGCCGAACCACACACATATTGAGAATGCAAGCATACTCTCAAAACAATGTCGTAGTTTTAATAGTAGAACGACAGAACTGAACAAGAATCTCCCTCCTCAGTCTGAACTTCTTTAGTCGGTATAGGAAGTACATCCTTTATTTGGCCTTTTCACGAATACATATGTGTTTATCCCAACCCAAGTCACTAGATATTCTCGTGCCCAGGAAAATATAAACCAGTGCACTATTTCGATAGCAACTTGCGAGTATTAGTCTTCCTAAACAGACCATCTCCCTTGTTTTGGACGCATTCAATTGATGATGGTTAACGTCACACACCGACACCATGCAGCCTGCTCACTTCACGGCGATATTCTGACTCATCTGAGTTCGTCCCCAGCCCATCAAATATGGTGTCATCTACGAACTTTACGAGTTCTATGGAGTGTTGGGACACACAGTCACTCGTGAAGAGGGATTACAGAAGTGGGGAATGGACACATCCCTGTGGAGTGCCGGTATTCAAGGTGATACTGTTTGACACGATGCCGTTCAGTTTGTCAACCAGCGGTCGCTGCAGAAGAAAGTCAAGAATCAAATAACACATCAGTGCGTCAAGTAACAGCAGATGCAGTTTGTCAGAGTTTCTGTAGGATGACTGCGTTGACCGCGGAACTGTAATATACGAACAGGATGCGTGTATGTATATTCGGATACTCCAAGTGCTGCTAGACGAAATAAAGGAACAAGGCAACGACATCATCAGTGGATCTGTTTTTCCCTGTAGGTGAACTGGAGTGGATCCATACTAAAGTTGGAGACCGACTTCAAGTACGTAAGAACCAGTCACTCCAACACTTTCATCACGACTGATGTCATAGCCACGGGGCGCCAGTCGTCCAGAGCGTTCATCCTGAACATCTTCGGAACAGGGATTATGGTCGCTGCTTTGAAACAGACAGAAACAGTGTGCTGATGGGGAGAGGCGTTAAACAGGTTCGTGAATATAGGTGCTAATTCGTCAGCGCATTGTTTCCAGCGTGACGGTGGCATGTTTGCCAGGACCAGCTGCCTTCCTGCTGCTCTGCTTTCTCACGTCGTGCTCCGGCGAGGGGAAGGCAGGCGCAAGGTCGGCCAGGCTGACCGACACAGTCGTCGAATTCTGACGATCGAAGCGTGCATAGAAGTTTCCATACCAGTCACGAAAAAGTGTTGAAGATGCCAATTTCTTCATTCTAAGGTCATTCCGTATCAGACGGCTGTTTTTTCATATGTCAAAATATAGGGAAGGGCGGGTAAAGTGGGCTCTTCAGCCAAAATGGGCCTGTCACAGCATTCAAAGCAGTCAAAACAACGGTAGTAGTATTTACAGACATAGTTCAATGTCGTATTTGTTTCTTTGGCGTGAGTGCAAAACGGTGAGTAGCAAATTTTTGTTTTAGGAACTTTTCTTTAAATAATTGATGTACCTTACAAACACCAGCTTTTCATAAATTGTCAAAGTACATAACTGTAACTGTGGTCCATGGAGCAATAGGCCATAATTAGTTGAATGAGCAATTTCAGTTTGAAGTGAATAAAAGCATTAATCTCAAAACAGCGTCTGAACGATAATCTATGACAGAGGTCAAAGTAGGCCCCATGGGGCTACAGTATGCCAAGCTACAGAGGGACGACCTGGATCATTACTGGCAGCCCTTACCAGAAAGACGTCGAGGCTACGGCAAAACTGGCGAGTTTATGTGCGAGATTTGACGTCAACGATTGAGTGGCATCGCATAGCATTGTGTGGGGGGGGCACTTTGGCCGCCATGTTTTACAAAATAAGAAAGTGGGTATGTTTTAAAAACTCATCTAACGTATTATATTTATTAAGATAGAGTAACTAGACTGTGCATGCGTTTAGCCAATATACATAACTAAGTAGTGTAGCCAAAAAAAACATAAAAACTATTTATCCTAAAAATGTGAGCTTCATTTTGCGATTTTCCAAATGTTCATGTAGGTATACAGTTTTGTAACTTTTATCACATTTGTTGTGACGAGCTAAAATAGTATGTATAGGATAAAAGTGTGAACATTTAACAGCCTTGATATTTAGTAAATAGACTTATTAATTATTCTTTTTGTTACTTCAATGACATTAGCCAATAACATGCTTTTACATACCTACGTTATATTTAAATATATATATACATACACACATGTTATACATTATGCCCGTCCAAACGACAAATTAATTGCTCTTACATGGGTGGATAAAATTGCATTGATTGATCCACTATTTTTGCTGGACACTTTCAGGAGTTTTCATTGCAGCAAACTGGATGGCCAATTGTATGTTTCCATTTAATTAATGGCACTGATATACCTTTGTACACAAGTGGCATCTATAAATATGTGCACAGACACGCTCACTCTGTAGAAATGAGAACAAAATATTGTAAATACAATTTTTCGAATGTGCAGACTATCACAATAGAAACTCATCACTCACTCACTTCTGTAGACCAGATTGTGCATATTTCCTTGGTGGAATTGCTTCGTTTATTTGTCTGATTTAGCTTTTGTCAAAATGTCTGAAGACCAGTAATTAGACAAAATGACTACTGAAGCAATATTATTCAATGACGATGCTAACAATACTACCAAGGATATAATTTGTCTTAATTTTTAATAATTTTGTTTTTATAAATACATAGTCTCATTCTTTTTAATGCATAGTACTTTATTTATAGTGTCAGCATAAGTAACTTCATTCCTCCATAGTTTATCTAGTTTTCCTTTGCAGTTTTATAAGTGCTATATTGAATACAGATTTATTTTGTACAGCACCATATAAGCATTTTATGATTGTATTGTTGGCACAAAACAACAAGACACACTTTTAGTGCTATGTGTTTAGCTGAAATGTTCTTATTTTCTGACATGTTTTACATGTTCTTTGAGGTGGCAAGGCAGGTCGACAATGGCAAAAAACATGTCCATAATTTAGATAATCATTTCACATGATTCTTAGTGCAACTTAAGTATTTGCAACAATTACCCATAATTAATTGGCTATTGAACACTGCCTGTACCTACAGAAAAAGAAAAAAACAGGTATTAATCATTTAACTATTGGCAATTATATTTTATGAACAAAAGTGTCAGTTCAAGTCATATTCATATTCATGCGTATTCATAGCGACATCCACTATTTTTACCGAACAGTTTCAGGTGTTTTCGCAGCAGTGAACTGGATGGCCAATAGCATGTTTCCATTGAATTAATGGCACTAATGTACATTTGTGGATGAATTTCTACACCAACAGCGTCTATAGATATGTGCACAGACCCATGTACACAAACAGACAACTGTTTGCTCTGCTGGGTAGTGTGTACACTGTATAAGCTCTAGTCACGAGACTAAAATACAGTAAACACCATTTTCTGAATGTGCAGACTCATAATAGAAACTCACTACTCAGTCTCATTTCTGGCGACAAGATAGCACATGTTTGCTTGGTGGAATTGCATAGTTTGTTTGTTTGATTTAGTACATCTAGTCAAAATGTTTAAGGACCAATGATGAGGTAACATGACAATTCAAGCAAGATTATGCAATGATGCTGCTCAAAATACTACCAATGGTACAATTGGTCTAACTTTATAATTTATCTTGTATGTATGTCTGTCTGTCTGTCTGTCTGTCTGTCTGTCTGTCTGTCTGTGTGTGTGTGTGTGTGTGTGTGTGTGTGTGTGTGTGTGTGTGTGTGTGTGTGTTGATGTATGTATGTATGTGATGTATGTATGTATGTATGTATGTATGTATGTATGTATGTATGTATGTATGTATGTATGTATGTATGTATGTATGTATGTATGTATGTATGTATGTATGTATGTATGTATGTAGTCTCCTTGTATTAATATATGGTATTTTATTATTAGTGTTAGCATAGCTAGCTTCCTTTATCCACATTTTATCTAGTTTCCTTTTGCAGTTATATCAAATACAAAGTGTGTACAAGTATGAGCATTTTATTGAAAGGACGTCTATAAATAATAAATATTATTATTATAAACAATTCCTTGAGTATTTGTAAAAAAAAAACCAGTTGAAATGATTTATGTGTGAAACGTTTCTGGTTAGGCTAATTACCACTGATCTGTAGTACTCAGATCAATCACCAAAAATAGGTGTAACAATATAACGAATAAGTTTACATCAATCTAACACATCTTAGAAACACTGAAGCCAGTAATGACATATTTAGAAAAGTTGTTGTTTGTAACAAAGGTCACAAGAGTAAATTCCTTAATTGCATATGCACAATGGTCCACAGTGAAGCTGAACTTCATTTAATAACTTTTTTATATTTAAATTTGTGTTTTATAATTGAATGATTATAATATTCTAAAGGGTGTTATTGTTAATGCATTTTCTGTAAAAAGAAGTGTTGAATTTGAAAAATGCAGTGTGTCGGTTTTTGAAATGAATAAATAGCATTTATAATCTGGAGGTAAACTCTAGCCACTTTAAGTCAATATCTTTTGACATTTGAATAGTAACTAGTTATTTAATTATTGCTGTTTAGTCTGTTATTTTGTCCAAGGACAGCAATGGAAACAGACGCTTGCATTTGTTATATTACATTTAATGTACTCTGTATTTTATATTAAATGTATATATGTTTATTTGCTAGATTTATTATAATGTCTTTTTTATGTCTAATAGGTAATTTATTTATGTATTTACTTTTTTAATTGCTGCATTATTTAATGGTGTAATTACTTTAGTTATTTATATACACGTTTTAGATTTTTTAAATATTAGTAGTAGTACCGGTATTCGTCTTATTGTATAAAATTTTCCTTTTTATGTATTAATAGTAATAGTATATAATAAGACACCATGAACAATTATGGATGTGGTACAGTATGACATAATATAAATAAATACTGTTAATATCCAGGTATATTATTATATTATTATGTTTAAGCATACATTTTATATTGAATAAATCTACCTATTTAATGCTTTTGCATTCGTATCTTCCAGCGTTGTTGGGCCCAGCAATAACCATGGAGACCTTGTGACTTGCCCATCTCAGATATAATTTGAACTCGCATCCCATGTTTAAAAAGCTGAACAAATTGGTTAACTAGTGCAGTTCATAAATTGTAACTGCAATTTCACAGCCAAGATTTATAAGTTTTGTAAAAAAAAACATTATTTTATTATTTATACAAAAGGCTTCAGTTGAATTATAGCCCAACTGTCCAAGCAAGAGAGGATTACAACAAAATTATAACACTAGACATTTGGCTTTCGATGTTTTAGCACTGCGTAGTTTCACATCTTGTATGAATTAACAGGTGTGTTGCTTTCACAGTCAGTATTTTTCATGTTTTTTTCCTAGCTGTCAGTTCAGTTTGTTGTGCCTGTGCTAATGTTTCATGTGAGCCAGTTGATGCTTTTAAACAGTCTCCCTTTTGACATTACCCACACAAACTACTAAGAACTTGCATGAGACGCTAAATTCAATGCCATTGAAATCACAGGATTAAGCTCAGTTTCTAAGTTACATAAGGAATTTATAACACAACATGGAATCTTGGTCCATTTTATGGGGGTCCATATGATATGACACATACAGAAAATAGACCCAGGTTATAGATTGTGGAACTGGGGTCCATATTCTATGAGACATCTAGAATATGGGCCCCCATTGAATATAGACCCTCATCTGGGTCAAAATAATAATAATAACCAAGCTTTATTTGCCATTTATACAACATAATAGAAAGAAACTTCATTGTTTGCGAACCGGGAATTTCGTTTGCAGCGTTCATCAAAAAATATATAATACAAGAGTAGAAAAGTCTAAAAATACAGATTTTCAACATGCAAGTACATTTCATGTTAAATATGAATGTGTTCTATGGGGTGGGTCCATATTCCTTATAGAATATGGATCCACCCAAAAGGTGCACTTTCCATGGGGGCCATATTCTATACGGAATATGGATCCAAGGTCCACTTTCCATGGGTCCATATTCTATAAGGAATATGGATCCAAAGTCCACTTTCCATGGGGTCCATATTCTACATAACACCAGCATTCATTGTCTATGTTTAAGGGCACCTGAGGTTCTTGGCGAAAGTGTTATTCTGTTTACGTGTATAATGAATGGGATAGATGACGATTCTCACTTAATCTCCTGTATAGAGAAAAGGGCAGCATTTAATAACTTGGCAATGTTTTGTCAATTAACACTTCTAATATATCATGTACCAGACACTGGGGCAAATATGTTGAGATGTATTTAAATACAAATACTCGTCAGGGCTTCAAATACAATTACAAATACTTGTAAATGCAAAAGTATTTAAATACAAATACATTGGAAAGTATTTCAAATACTTCTTTTCAAATACTTTAAATTTTCAGGATATATTACAATACACTGTAATAGGAAAAATAAAAGCATATCATATATCATGACATCTAGTTTACAGGCATAATTAATGCTTTACCCATACAATGACAGGCAGATCAATGCTAGGGGTATTGTTATTGCTAGCTATATCACAGTGACAACTGACTCAAAAACCTCAATCCACAGAGTTAAACGCCAAAATATGTTGTTAAGTTAAGCCAGGAGGTTCATAATAAAATGCCTATGTTGCCCTCAGAAGATACAATGCTAATGACTGCTAGGATCTTGTGAGGAAGTGTGACAGCTCAACTTAAAAGACAGCCTGTTCCTGGTTGACACACACCCAAGTTAGGCAATAAAATTACCCCTATCTCTCTAGGTGTCACCTAGCTGGGCAACTGCACAGGGCCCATGGGGCCTGGTGCACAACAGCCACCCAGATGCTGCCCAGCTAGGGGATACAGGCAGGCATAACCGATAAGTGGATTGCAGGATTTTAATTGAGAACAAACCTTCCCAGAATTAATTTCTCCACTACCAGTCACCATGACAGAAAAGCAGTGAAATCATAAGGACAACCTTTCTCATGCTGAGATTGTGGCCTTAATACAGACATACAGCCAAATATAAGAACTGTTCCAAATATAAGAACTGTTCCAATCAACCTTGTCGAACAGGGACAGAAAAAGGGATGGAATGCTGTGACAGCAGAGATCAACGCTCTATCGACGACGTTGCGGAGTATGGATACAATTTTTTGCAGTGTTTTGAAATGCATTGAATTAAGTAATAAATTTGCAATATTACATTTTCCATACTAATTAATTCAGTTAATTTGTTAATATTAGCTAAGTAGTGCACCAAGTTGACAGACCAACACATTCTAATTAAGACCCACAGAGTTAACAGATATGAAGATATTTATACATATTATGCAGCGTGCATAACCACATTTATTATGAGAATAACTATATGTTAACTAGTCATGTAATAATAAATAAATTAATTAGTTAGTAGGTGATAATTAGCGAGTAACCTCGACAGATGGAAATTTTTCTGTAAAATGCCTCAATGTCCATGAATATATGTTTATATAAACATGCTGTTTGTAAAAAAAACACTTTAATTGTGGTAAGAGATATAATTTAATAGTTATGTAATATTAATAAATAAATCAACATTCGTATACAGACCAACACAAAAACAAAAGACCATAATGCCCATGATTATGAAGATAATTACACATATTATGGAATGTGTATAACCACATTAATAGTAGTTACAAATATAAATTGATAAATCATTTAATAATAATTTAATTAATCAATATTTTGTAATTTTTATAGACCTACACATCTTAGTAAAAGGCCACAATGTCCATATTTATGAAGACATACATACTGTCACTATGAACTGTGTACAATCACATATACAGTGGTAATAAATGCAAAGTAACAAATTATGTAATAATAATAGCAATTTAATTTGTCAATATTTAGTAATTAGCATGCAACATTGACAGACTGATATGTAAGCAAACACCCTTATGTCCATGATTATTAGGACAGTCGTTGAATTTATACTAGCAGTAAACCACTGCTGCCATTGATTGAGTCACCCACCTGCAGTTGGGGGTGCTTCGAGTTGCACCAGAAAGTTCTGCCTAACTTGTGACATAACCCAGCTAGGTGTGTGTTATGCAACCCCTCCTACTGGCTAGGTGTCACCTAGGTGTTATTTACCCTAAATTTTGTGTGATTTGGACTTGGGTGTGTGTCATGCAACTGCCCGTTGGAGATCAGAACAGCCTGGTGCCAGTTTGGAGAACAAAGGGGATATTGACATATGGTCACTTCCAGGTGCTAATCTGTAGAAGAAGAAGAAAAATATTAATGAAAAATGCAAGAAAATTGCCCAGTTATTAGCAATAATTAATCAAATCAAGCCACTGTTACAATCGTGCACACTAAAACAAATATATAATGCCTTAGTTCACCCCCATTAATCATTTGGTCTACTTGCTTGGTATAGTAACATTCGTGGCAATTTAACTAACATAAGCAGATTATTTAAACTTAAAAAAAAGCTGTTCGATTGATTGACAAAAGCAAATTTATAGCACACACTGATCCCATCTTTAAAAAGTTCAATATTCTTAAATTAGAAGATCTATTTATAATTCAAGGATTTCAGCTATATGATAAAATAATGAAACAACAATGTCAAAAATACCTTTTAACATATGTCATGAAAAACAATGATTTTCACAGTCATGTAATCAGACAAAACAATAATATTCATTAACAGAAAAAAACAGGGATTGTTTTATAAACTACATATAGTACTGTTGCATCTATATAATGTACTGCACCTATCGCTAAATAAAAGGCACAATCTCAAACAAATTATTATAAATTCATACTTGGAGATTTGCCTATTAAATTGTTATTCTTGCTTGATGAATAATATTAATTCGTAATTGTATCATTTCTCACACCAACTTTTACTAAACTAGATTATGCATAGCAATAATTTAACTGTCTTCATAGTATAAGTATTATGATTAGTATTATTATTTTCTTAGTATAAGCATTATTATTATCTTGTTATTAATTAAATTATTATTATGTACATCATGTACTACTAGAGGCAGAAATTATTATGTAATTTTAAGGGCATCCAGTTGTTTCAACTACTTTGGTTATTACTGGCGTCCTGGCATTAATTATTAACAGATGTTCTGTGTATATTGTGTTGTATATATGCCAAATAAAGTAATCCATCCTCTGGCTATGAGCAAACAAAAGTTGTGGTCACTGCCAGGGCCATTGGGGGACACCTACTGTCCAGTGAATTCAGTAATTAGCACTGTTAGGTGAAAGATACATTAAAGTTGCAATCAATGGGTATTTTAAAGGTTGAAAACAACTTGTTTGGTGAAAGGTGATTTGCAGTGAAGGTAATCAGTTTTGCATGCATTACATGTGATCATGAAACAGAAATGTCAATACTGACAAAGTATTTGAAAGTATTTTAAAATGTCAAATAATTTAAGAAAGTATTTAAATGCAAATACTTTTATTCCTAAAGGTCAAATACAAATACTTTGAAAAAGTATATAAATATTTTCAAATACAAATGTATTTGACTCCGTGTCTGTCATGTACAGTGCTGCGATTACTTGAGCGTGGCTGGTTCAATCTAAAGTGTCCCACCTTGCAACAAGTTTACTCAGAGCTTGTTGACTTATCGTAGTGTTTGCATTAACACAACTTCAGATCCATCAGCTTTGTATTATCGTAATGCAAAGCAGATGGTTCTGGCCTTGTGTGCATTCGTGTCATGCCATAACACCATGCTTCAACTCTCAATAGTGGCAGCTCAATTGAGCATGTGAATTCACATTAACAAACAGGTGAATACCAGTGGCATTACTAAGGCACGATGTTGTATTAGAGGGGGCTATGGTTATGATTATATATATATATATATATATATATATATATAATAGTATTTCTTTTTTTGTTTTGTTTAATATATAATATCAAATTTCCCATGATAATTAAAGTCACAAAGTATTTAATTAAATAATGCCATATATATATATATATATATATATATATATATATATATATATATATATATATACATGTTATTATGAATCCGGGACAAAAACCCTCAGACAAAACCCACTCACCACAGTTACTAGACTCATGATGGTTAAAGGAATATGTACTAAAGTATTCATTCCTTTAATCATCAAGACTGATTATTTCCATCGAATGTTGTTGCCAATTCCAGTCAGACAGACAGGTCAGTGCATAGCTTTATGCAGAGACCCATTCACCCGTCATTCGGATGGATAGAAATATGGGTGGACGAGTAAAACTATAAAGGAGCACAAAAGAGGTCTTCAAAAATCATAGATATTGTCAGTTATGCCTTAGAAATTAGTGTAAATTGTGTTTATAGTCCATTTCAGGTCAAAAAAGAAATTTCTTGAGATGGTCACCTCAGTCATTTCACAACATGACGGTGGCCACCATGGCAGTCTTTTCGCAGACTGCCAATAACTAGCTAGATGGTCGGGTGTGCATGACCTACCAGCTTGCTGAATGCATTGCAAATAAACAGTCTGGTGGATGGAGCTTGGAAGTTTATGTATTATGCAATAGAAATAAAAATTTAATATTTATCCCTTTAATCATTCTTGAGTCTAGTAGCTATGATGAGGGGGTTTTGTGCAAGGGGTTTATGTCCAGAGGGGGTTGTGTCTGAGCGTGTTTTGTCTGAAGGTTTTTTTGTCCGAGGACCGTTATTGTTATATGTTTATGCACCTGTGAATGGACTGGCCCCAGAGATACAGTGCTCTAGAAATGGTAATAATAATAATATATGTATAATTATAGTAGATATAATACACATTTGTCTGTTTTTCATTACAATGAGTTCCCCTTAGCGTGAGGCAAAACTAAGGACACAAATCATCTGCCAGGCAGCAGCTTCAATGCCCGTAAATATAATAATCATCTCAAGTTGCCAAATAAATGATAAAAGTAGTAACTATATATTAATGTGCATATATTCCAAAGAAGGTAAATTTATGACCAGTATATTGTCACAAGGAAGCAAGATGAAAGTCAACAACAACATCTCAATGGATCCTGTCCACTTGAAATAGTGATACTATCTACTGAGATCATCCTACATCACTGCCATTGACTTTGATTGTCTGTCACTAATGACATGTTATGGAATGATTCTAGGCCTACCTGAATTAATAATAACATGATTATTATGGTTTTCCTCGGCAGAAAGAAAGCATATGTACCATCACAAGATATTGACAAAAGCGAAATATCTGATGCAGTTGCCAAGTCATGCACATATATAATCATATAATATATATATATATATATATATATATATATATATATATATATATATATATATATATATATAACATATTATATATAATATATATATATATATAAATATATATTATATATATATATTATATATATATATATATATATATATATATATATATTATAGCAGACAGGTTCAGTGATTAAGCTTTGATGCAGTGGTTAGAATGTAAGACCTGTATGTTTGTTGTCCTATCCGTTTGGGCCGTACTGGAGAGGTTCATGAAAAATATCAAAAAACACCACATGGTTTTCTGAATTTCATTCCAACAGGACCAAACTTCTGAACCTGACCAACGGTCAGCTTGATCGCCACTGATCACGCTGACATGATGTTATATATCAAACCTTCAATATTTAAAAACAAAAAATCTCAGATTATGAAGTAGACACTAACAAAAAATTGTTAATATGTCTACCCTATGCCAACAGCATAGCAATTTGTACACGGTATAATAATGTTAGAAAAACTCAAATCTCAACTATCATGAAGGTTATGAATAGGTTGCCTTGGTATTTTAATTGGGTCACTATTTAGGTGTAGGGATCCATAGTTCCCCAGAAGGAACCATGTGGAGGGAGCATAGTAGTACAGAAACCACTGTGACTTTGATAGGTGCAGATAGTGTAGTGGATATCACATTCACCTGGCTGCCAGCAGCCCAGGTTCAACATTCATCCAGGGCTGAGGAATGGTATATTTGGTGTAAAAACCTGGCTCTCAGCATTGGAGATAGAACATCCCTCATGAATTGAATAATCATGTTAATGCTGGTCCTGTTTCCGTTTAGGGCGTAACAGAAACACAGAGGATGACAAGCACCCTGGCAGTGTCCGCCCTCAGTGCCTGCATAGAAAGGTCGTCTTGGTGATAATGCTATGAAAAAGATTGACCAGTTCAAGCTTTCAACATTGTAACCACAGATATATACAGAATACAGACAGTTAACAGAACCCTGCCGAGTGCTGGAAACACATACTAGAATTGTAGAATGAATTATAGTCGGAATGCCCTTCTGACTGAATGCCCCACGACCGGAATGCCCCAAACCTAGTCGCAATGCATCAATCACAAAGTCGCAATGCCCTAACAAGTATGCAAATCATGTTTCTATCATTCACATCTAAATAACATTGTACAAAAAGATTTATCTAAACTCTAACGTGTACATAACTGTTTAGCACGCATGGCACTTAAAGTCCCGTTTCTCACAGTTAAATAGGCTTCCAGTTGTGTACCGAATTAAATTTAAATTGGCTACTGTTACATACCGTACTGACACGCTGATCTATTATAATAACTGGCACTTTGACTTGGTTTCCAAGATGTCCCAGCGGGCCTTTGTTAAAACCTAAGAAGAATTTGTTGGATTAAGTTTAATTAAAGAGTAAATAATGGAGTATGGTTATTGTTTTGTGCCGACATCAATGATCAATCGCATTTAACTGCTGCTAGTCGTGGCTTCGCACAACGGTACTTCTGTATGACCGAGGCTTTGACCGTGCCTCAAGTCAATGGCTTGCAAATTGTAATCGAGATTCATAGATACTTCTTGTTTGGAAATTTTCCAACTTCAAATTCTTATTTATCATGTTATAGTTGCGGTTTTTACGGTGTTCTTGTGATGTTGAGATGTCTTTCAATAATAACATATGTTTTCATGTCAAAGTTCCATGATTGTGGTTAACATGCATTTGACTGCATATGGCTTACGTTTATATTAATGTTGTTACATTTATATTAATATTTTTATGTTATTAAATTTTTATTCAAATAGGTTTTTATTATTACATTTATATTCCTTTTTATATAATTTATTATAATTATATATTTTATATTATGTTATCAAATTTTTAATTAATATACCTATTGGTCATATCAGTGTTAAATAATTTAAGTCAAGAAGCGCTGAAAGAACTGTGATCCAAGTGTGAACAGGCGGACAGGATGTCAACGTCTGAATATCTGCGTCGATGCAGCGACCTCATGGACATCTCTGAAGATTGATGATTGTCTGCATAACTATCATGTATGTGTGATGCATATCATGTACTTGATGATTGTCTGCGTATAATGTGCACAAAATCCTACCTTTTTCCCGACTTTATCCTAACCACTACTAATCCCCGTAATCGAAACACTGCGATGGAACGAAAAAATTAAACATAACCGGAGCAGTGACGTGTGAACGTTACGGGCTGCTTTATCTCTATTTCTTTTCACCTGTCACCCACTAACACCATTTCTATATATCACTTTAATTGTATATACAAGTATGTTGATTTAATAAAAAATTACTTTTTAAATCACTTTTGTTTTCAACTGTGCAACAATATCCAGCAAAGTTGTTAGATTTACATATAAAACGAGCAATTAATATATATATATATATATATATATATATATATAATTGCCACACAAAACAAATACAACTGGAACGCATTCAATAATCTAACAAAAAAGATATTAGTATTATATAAAATGTTATATATATATATATATATATATATATATATATATCTGCTGCACGAAACAAGTACAACTGGAACGCATTCAATAATCTAACAAAAAGATGTGAGTATTATATAAAATATGTTATATATATATATATATATATATATATATAATTATTATAATAATAAGAAGAACATTTATAAAGCGCCATCAATCTAGAAATATCCATTCAGAAGCGCTCTACATGAGTAAGTATACATGTGTCGTAGAGTTATAATATTACGTTTGTTAAGGTAAATAAAATATGTATAAAAAAGTAATAGTAATAAATAATAAAATAAATAAGTTAGCTAAAGATAAATTGATAATAAAATAATGAGTATGACTTTTTGTAAAATAATTTATTTTTAAACATGCACATAATAATAAATAGGTAAACAAAATACAAATTGAATAAACTGACAGGTGTCTACACTTAATACACAGCCCGGAATAGGTGGGTTTTCAATAGTCTTTTAAAAGTCATGAGGCAACAGGCTTATTATATATAATTATATATATATATATATATAATATATATATATATATAATATATACAAATACAACTGGAACGCATAGCGATAATAAAACCATTGTTATCCTATCATTAAAAAAACGACTATCACGAAATTGGGGCATTCCGTCCAAAAGTGGAGCATTGCGACCACAGTGTTCCAAAATGTGGGTGCATTGCGACTTCGCGGTTGGAGCATTGCGACTTTGCGATTGGGGCATTGCGACTTTGCGGTTGGAGCATTGCGACTTTGTGATTGGGGCATTGCGACTAGGCTGTAGGGGCATTGCGACTGGGGCATTCAGGCAGAGGGTCATTCCGACCATACTCCTTGTAGAAGGCTATGCCCATGCAACTATATAACCCTGTCTACTACATTCTCTTTTTTTTCTCATAGGTATATAATGTGGTAATCCCTATGCACAGTGAGTGGTCCATGCTATAAATAATCTTAGTGTGAATCGGAGACTCGTATGCGTAGCCAGGCTTCAATGGTACCGTGGTACTGAAGGACTGGGGCAGTGGGGGAAATTGAGTGATGATTTTATACATCATGGTGGCTTGGCTGTGGTACGTCAGAGACCGAGAGGGTCAAAGCGCCGTCTGGAGACATGCTCGCTTGCACTGTTAACAGTGTTGTTACACAACATGGCCATACATAGACTATAGCATTATATAATATAATATAGCCATGCCCATAACCAAAGCCCGTTATGCGGGTTTGACTAGAAGGCGCACGACCACACATGACCACGCACGACCATGTAATATATGGTGTTGTAGATAATTTAGTCATTGATAGTATATGTATGGTTTGCGTGTGCACTACTAAAACATTTAACCTGTACATCACCCAGAAATTACACAATTTGAACATTTTATCCGATAATTTGAACGAATATTTTCTAACGGCACAGTAACGCTGACATTACAACTATAAGATTAAATAAGGGCAAGTGCGAAAAGTGCTAAGTAAGCGCTACAACGTATCAGAAATGTTCTGTTAAATTAATCATTCAAAAAAAATATACAAGTTATATATTTATTCTTTATATGTTACATTACCATTTCTGCACACTTTTTGCAAAACAGGCCCATATAGTGTTTTTGGAATGTCTGCACTGACCGAGTGGGAACTTCCGACCGAGTGACTAGACTAGAGTAGACCCATATATTATATCAACAGATGGGGCAGTTAATTTAATCGGATGAAAATCCGTTATGAATTTGAATTTTTAGTTGCTTAATTCCACGTAACAAAATGGTTGTTGTTATATTTCACGTTTCAATAAAATAATACATGTAACTTTGCGATGTTGGAAACGTTTTTGTGAAAAAAATTTACGGTGTCCACAGACTTGCTGTTTATAATTTGAAGACCAGATTGAAATAACTAAAATATTACAATTGACATTAATGTTAGTTTGAGGTAATGTTTATATGACATCTGATTTTGTCCTACAATATATATATATATATATATATATATATATATATATATATATATATATATAATGTTTTGAACTATCACCAATGGCTTTAGAACTTTGTAAAATAGATACCTGACATTTTGATATTGTACTTTAAATCTAGGTAATGTTGGAAATAACTGTTGAGGTACCTTCAGACATTGTTTCAGCAGGCACAACTGACACCAAGGGATTATGCAATCTCGTAATCATATAACAATGCCAGTCATCGATGGATGGATCAAGGTGTTATGGGAATTTAAGGAGGATAGGCAGCTTTATAGATAGGTTTTCATATATGCTTGCGGAATGAAACTATATTACCTTCTAATCTAATAAGGAATGTGAAGAGGGTTACTACTGGTTGATCGTAGCTTTCTGGAATTTCTCGCAGGAGTGAGCATCAAATATGCTGGTTGTGTTGATGAGAGGGTTTGATTGCTATTGTACAAATCTTTAAAATACTGTGATAATGCTCAGGGAGCCAATACCATGATTTCAAAGTGGCACTGAGTGAGAGAAACAAGGAGAACATATTATGTTCTTGTTTCTCTCGTTCAGTGCCCTTGCTAAAAAATGGTTGACATGTTGAAGTTTTGCTATATAATTGTTTGCAGTATTATAAAGGATGGAATTGCAGCAGTCAAGTCTGCTGCTTACTAAAGCTGTTGCAATGGTTTTGGCAAAGGAAAGTGAGATATACTGGCGAAGATTGCACATATGGTAAAAACAGCAGCGACATGTTTTTAATATAATTTATGTTGTTTGAAATTGAAGTTTTCATCAAATGTTATTCCGAGATATAGCACTGGGGTGGCTGGTGTGGTACTCACACTCAAAATATGTGTCCAGGAAAAACCATCAAGTTTTCTATGCTGCATTGGGATACCAAGGACGAGAAATTTTGTCTTATCTGCATTAAGCTTTAATTTAAATGTTTTTCATCCAAAGGGAGAAGTCATGGAGACAGTCCATGAGCTGATTTAGGGAGCGACAAGTGTCGGGTGCATTAAGGCTTTTAATCTTCACTGTACATATAAAATACACACATATTCAACTAATAAATAATAATTATAACAGGAATAATAGGTAGAACAAGTAGAACAGGAAACCATTGCTTTTCCTTTTGAGAATTAAAGCACTCCAGCCAACTGCCTGTTAAATTTGACCTGGCACTGTTAAGTAATTAGGATTAAATGTCAGTCTGAAGCAAGTCTGTTTATACATGTTGACTTTATGGTCAGACCCCTGGGAATATTGGCCTGCAATTAGTACACAGTGATGCTAGAATGGGTAAATAATTACCCTGCCTTCTGGATTAGGAAGAAAATCCATAATCTGTCCCAGTCATCTGGCTTAAGGCAGAGGTTCCCAAACTAGGCTACACCTACCCCCAGGGGTAGGTTAGAGGTTACATAGGGGTTAGGAGATAGCTTGGCTGAAAACAAATATGTTGTATGTCTCTGTTCTGCTGTCTGTGTAAATGTAAACTTGTCTAACTCTATAGTTATTTTAAAACAGTTGCATTGGTCCCAAAAGTGGGAATTAGTCCTGTATTATATTATTATTACTGTTTTAATTTTTTTAGTAATTGTTTATTTGCGATGACAACTGAAATGTGATAATTATGTGTAGTGATAGTGTATATTTATAAATTTCAATTATCCAGACAAATAATAATTTATTCTCTAGTGTGATAACAGTAAATAAAAATTGGAAATATACATCGTTATACAGTTATACTCAGTGCAACATTGTATTATGGTTATTAAGAAAGCACAAAAGCTTGTATTTGGCATACCTGAGGATACTCCACATCTTTGAAGAAAGATTATCTAAACAAATAGTGGATCACATGGAATGAGTATGGTACAAATACTTAATTGGACTGGAATTGTCCAGCTGTTCTAAAAATGGCTATACAAATTATTGTTATTTATGTAATGTCTAGATCACACCCAATGTCCAAACAGCAAGGAAAACTTATTTATCTTTGTAGTTATAACGTCATTCACCAGGTAGCGCTGCCGTGGCAAAACTGGGTTCGTTCGGAAGATCGTACAAAATACCCAAATTGTATCACTCTTAGTTACAATACGCACTCTATGTTTTACATAATGCACACATATACCACATAGATGTCACCAATCGTCATAATATCCACCGATATAACCAATTTCATGGTCGTGCGTTGTCGTTTGTGGTCATGCGTGGTCGTGCGCCTTCTAGTCATACCGCGTTATGCAATGATAAAAAAAAAAAAAAAACCGCCGACACGTGCATTCAAATCGTTTATAACATAGGCCTTATTCATATGTATATCAATATGTCAAATATATCATACCACAGCTATATAGGCATAGGGTCTAGATTGTAAACAATTCGAGCGCGCCTGAAACACGCCATGTAAGTGAGCGAAAATGGGTCACTTTAGACTTCTGCGTTGCCCGTAAAATGTTCAACACAAACAAGTGTACACGTTGTCGTCTACGCAGCATTTCGCATAGGTGTAACTATTATGCTACTTACAAGATCTGGTGTGATATACAACTGGTGGTAATCTTTGCTGGGTGGCGGTGCGACAGACGCCACATTTAAAATAACGCATTCAGGAAACAACTCCGAACACTGCTCCATCTTGGGTGTTGTCGCCGTTGCTAAGGCAACCAAAAGCTATTAAGGATGCAGACGGAGTTTCAAAAAACGTCCATTCTCCTGTGACATAGTTTGACAGGGCTTGTTTGTCGGTATTCGTTTGTGTCATTTAGCTTATAAATGAGTAGTGAAAAATTAAGAATATGCTACGTTTGACCATATTTATTGAGTAAAGGTCGCGTCATACCATGAATTTAGCACACTGAGGCGACATTGTTCACTAGCGCCACCAGGCGGCCATATCGAAAATTTACTTTCACCAGGGCAAATCAGGACAAATTAAGTACAGAAAAAGTTAGTCTCGCTTAACCAACTGTCAGTCGGCTGCGGAACTACGACGAGAAGCCAGTCTGGTGACTTTGCCGGCTTTTGAATATTATCCGTGTGCATGGGGCTAAACAATGCTGCCATCTCACGGATATATTGTTTAATCCTGCCGTAATTCCTTTTTGATAAACAACTGGAAATTTGTATTTCTATTTATTTTTGTTTTAGTATAAGTTTCATTTTGAATAGTTTTTACACATGCACTGGCTCTCAGCAGGTGCACCAGTAGACGATTCATGAACACTCGTGCAAGAATCTCTCCTGCAATTGAGAAGAGAGAAATGCCACGGTGGTTTTCGCAGCATTGTAGGTTACCTTTTCTCTTGTAGAGGTGAACAATAGAGGCATCCTTAAATTCATGCGGGACTCCATATACATTCCAGATTGTTTCAAATAGCTCATTGATTTTGGTGGCTAACCGTGTGCCACCAGCTGTGTAGATTTCCGCTGGGATGGCATCAGATCCATGGCCTTATCCATCTCAACGTCAGTAGGTGGATCATCAAGATACATGTCCATCTTCAGTTGGGGTAGCTAAGCTATCACACCCTAGTTTATATGTCAGGGGCGAATTAGTACACTGTCAATGTGTTCAGTTCATCTGTGTAGGATCTCTGCTCTGTTCGCGATTGGTGTTGATCCGTCAGCACTCAACAATGAGGACGATCCTGGAGTCTGTGTACCATATATGGTTTTTCAGAGCATGGTAGAACAGTTTTGTTTTCTTGGTGTCTGCGTAATGTTGGATCTCATCTGCCCTTTTGCAGTACCAAGCATTCTGCACTTCTCTGAGCTTTGTTTGGACCTTGCGCCGAGTGGAGTTGTAAGCACCCGTCTTTGATTGAGAACCTTGGTCATTTATAAAGGTTTTGTGGACTCGGTATTTCTCATCTCGAAGAGCCTGGATTTCTGTGTTGTTCTGGTCAAACCAGTCCTGATGTTTGCGCACTGAAGGGTCAAGATGCTCCATGGAAGTTGAATACAATACTTCTCTGACCGCCAACAGTTTGCTTCAATGTCGCTGGAAGCCAAGTTGAGGTCTGCTAATTTATCTTCTAGGTTCTTCACAAACATCTGCCTGGTTGGTTTATACTGAAGCTTGTTGACGTTGAGCCTCTTGGCGGGTTTCTTCCCTTGGGGACGTCGTTTGGATCTAATACTGATGGTGAGTTTGGATACGAACAGCCTGTGGTCTGTCCAGCAGTCTGCGCGACACATTGCCTAGGTCACCCTTACATCTTGCCTCTCCTTCTTTCTGGTGATGACAACGTCTATCAAGTGCCTGCGTCTGGAGCGTGGGTGCACCCAAGCCGTCCTATTTCGATGGGGCAGGCGGAATACAGTGTCCATGCATGATGACCAATTCATGTTCTGCGCAAGTTCTTAGCAGCAGTAGCCAATTGCTGTTGCATTTTCCGACACCGTTGTTTCCTAGGACACCCTCCCTGGTCGTATGGTAAGTGCCAACTCTAAGCGTTGAAGTATCCTAGGAGGAATAGTTTTTCCTGTCGTGGAAAAGACCTAATCAATTTGCCCAAATCCTCGTAAAACCTTTCTTTCACTTCTTCTAGATATGTCATGGTTTATGTGACATGACTAAAACGTGCTGCCACCTCTCGGCGTCTGGGTAATCATGCCGCGGTCGCCATTTTGTTTATCGTTTCAGCGGCGCAAAACGATAATTTACTCTCTGTCTAACCATGAAAACGACTTCTTACAGCCGTCAAACTTCCTGTCTCATAACTTATATTCACATACACACGCTAGGTTACAAAATAAAATCATTTAAATTCCTGTAAAGAATACAATTCACAAATCAAAATCGTGGTAACTCAACATCACCGGCGCCGGTAACGCGCAGGCCATAGATTACCGTGGCGTAATGAGCTTAAGAAATTCTGGTTTTATCCTAAACTATCGTGAAACTTAGCGTAAACTCAGTAGGCCTATATTACGTTTGCTGACGCTAGAGATAACTAGAAACTTTGAGAAAAATTAAATAAGTGTGGATAGATCGACTGTAAGAGCGGCTGTAAATTTAAATGGGTCACACAACTGTGGGTCGAGATCCCGCGCAGTTTTTCGGTTCCCAGCATCCATTGTGCTGAACAGGAAAAGGTCGCCGCCATCTTAAAAATATTATTGAAATTTATTTTTCAGGTGAAAAATAACAAACAATCGCTGTCCGCGTCCACCAGGTGGACGCTCATTTCAGGGATATTTCCGTTGAAAAGTGATCAGGACATCGGAAAACTGTCCATACATAGCAGGTGGTCGCTCGTTGCGGCGGCCGCTGAAGACAGGTTCTACTGTACCTGTGTTTTGTGAATATTGTGTGCGTTTTAAGAAGACAATGCCAGATTTCCAGAAAATGTATCCTTTTCTATAATTATAAAAGAAAATCTATACACATAGGGAATCTAAACATGATCATAAATCAAATCAACTAGTATAGAATATGATTATTAACATATAACATATTGTGTTAATACTGAATCAATAGTAGCATGCGTTACAGCCACTTTTCCCTAGCTATATAGAAAACGCAGAGTAGACTCAGGTTATATTTGGATATCACTTTTATGGGTTTTGTCACACGCGAGATGGCAACTGTGCTTATCATGTAATAATATTATGCAACAAAATAGGATAGCACTGTAGAGGTATGTTCGTTTGAGCGAGGCAACGAGTGCTCGTTAGAACGGCACAAAACTGTTTCGCATTGACTGTATTAATCAACTGTTGCCATACAATACGTGATGCCTTTGTATCAAAAAACGAAACGTTTAGCTGGAGAACTGTCCTTGTTCCGTTATCACAAGTTTCGGATCGGATGGGGACTGGTTGCCGCAGTGAATCTGGCTGACTCAGTCTGCGGTTGTTACACATTCCGTCCGCGTGTTTTTAATTCTGCTGCGAAACATCCGCGCTACAGCGCCTTCGTTACGCGCAAAAAATCGCTGATTTTGGTATTACAATAGAATCCGCTGGACGGCGATTTGTCGGTGATTGTAGCAGTTACCGCTGTGTCGTTGGATTACACCATAAGTCGCTAGGGGGCGAGGAGTTGGCTATCCCTCAACAGCGACACGGAGAATAACAATCGCAGCCTCCTGACCTGCCACTCTTCGCGGCAGGCGGTCTTTTGGCGGTCGATACAACTCCCGTGACAGAGCGGGCGCGCTGGCACATGCATGGGCAGCAGCGCGGCATACAGCACGCAGGCTTGCTGGCCGGAGGTTTCACGGGTTTACGCTTCACGACCTTACGTTTCACCGGCGCCTGGCGCTTTTTCTTCGGTTGCGAGCGCGGCGGGGTGGCGCGTCGGCGGTATGTGGAACGAGTTCGGCAAGTTGGACACAGAAACGACGGCTTACGTGGGATGCACTGACCGCAGGTCGGACACACTGGCGGCTCAACGTGGCTTATTACGACAACGGATGGGCCTTTGAGACTTTCGGCCACCTTGTTCGCGACGTCTACAGTCGCCGACCGCTTTGGCGACAAAGCACGTTCCGATGCAGACTCCACCATTTGTTGGCCGCTCTTGGACCTATGGGAGCTGCATGATGATGTATTGCTTTGTTTCCCCCGAGAATGACTTGCTGCGCACTGCATCGAGTCGGCCGACCCAATAGCAGATACCGACTGGCAGACTTCAGAACCTTTGTCGCTCAGGGCACATTTCGCTGCGGCCTGTTTTTTTCTCTCGTCCATGAAACTTTTCGAAACGGACAAACAGCACATCACAGGTTTTTCCATCCTTCTGCATTGTGCCCTCCTAGAACTGGAATTATGCGCGTTGGTGCATTTGGTTCGCATGGTAAGGAATGTCAGCTACTTCTCAACTTACAGGCTACACGAAAGTCAGTCGCTTCGGTTTGTCGGTGATGGCTTCAATGATGACCGCAGCCGAAGATTGGGCAGATGGTCGTCTTGCTTCTAAGCTATCCGACAGACACGATGAACCGAGTCTAACGCAGCCATGTTGGTACCGGTACGCTTTTCAAACACAATGAAATGACGTCACATGACGTTAATATCTACCTTGCAAAACGCTTCGTTTTCTTACGTTTAACGTTCGAGTCTAGACTGAAAGATCACATTCCCACAAGTTCTACTACTCGACATTATTATTTTATCCATAGCTGGGCGTAGGATTTGTGTGCGCTAGCGTTAAAAATCGGAGCAATAAACGCGCATGCGCCAGTCGTAGCGTTTTTGCAACCGTTTCTGCTGACGGCTGATGACCGACGCTTCGAGTTTTACGCTTAAATGCATAGTTTTATTTTGCATGTTCTATTTCGGATTAATGATGTCGACACATTCAGTAGTTTTAAAGACGATAAGAGTAAAATCAACCAAGTAACATATTAGACAACCGTGCAACTGACGTGATTGCAACACGTTGGCTATGCAGGCAAGGCTAAGGTCCTAGCCTATGTTCGGAATGTCTTCATTGACAGTGCCAGTCATCCTGACGTGTTATAATTATGGCCCTATTATCATAGTTAGTTCAGCCATATTTTAATTATTAAAACTCTGTACGTAGCAAATGCCTTGCGTTAGCAAACACTGCTAAATACAAATCCGATAGTATATATCCAAGCACCACAAATAGGCACAATGTTGAGTACTCGAACGTGTATCGCCGACAAGTACGGTTCCGTTGCTGCTCCATGTCCGACCACCGGAAAGAAGCTACAATTTGCGCAAGCGCGCTCAGTGCTCGGACCATTAGCGCCGACACACACAGTTCCGATGCTCGGCTACATAAGAATAGCTTATGCAATTACCATTGCCAATAACAAAGCAGGGGATTGTAATATCGTTTCACTTACACAAGTCTGAGGGATTTAACTTTCTACAACAGTTCCAAACTAAATTGAGCCATTGTTACATTCTAACCCGGAGACATGACAAATTATTCAGAAAACACTACAAAGAATCTAGATATTCATCAAGAAATTCCTGCACAGTGTCAGACATATACTACTATTAGACAATGTATCCAACAGTACAGGAAGGGATGAAACAACTACAATTAGAAGACGTACGTACATACATACATGCATACATACATACATACATATATACATGCATACATGCATACATACATACATACATACATACATACATGCAAACATGCATACATACATACATACATACATACATACATACATACATACATACATACATACATACATACATACATACATACATACATACATACATACATACATACATACATACATACATACATACATACATACATACATAGGGGAGAGTTACTGGTATAGTACCACTTAAGAAAAAACAACTCTGCATATCCCAGAGCACTAATATTTGGACGTAGAATATTGCC
>JAODUO010002106.1:0-35000 GCA_025642075.2 Ridgeia piscesae
TCCTTTTAAGTGGTTTACCACTGTTTTCCCCTTTAAGTGATCCATTGTGGACACAATGTACTACAATTTCAGTGGAAAAATCAGGCAATACCTAATTCCCATTTACGTGTTACATGCAGGCAAAACAGTATTCAGGCGTTACTCGATAGGTGGCGCTCTGTGTGTAGTTACTAGTATTTTGTAATTAACACATGCGCTTAACTTGAAGCTTAGCTAAAATATACGTATACTGCAGCATTCAATCATTTGGACTGCTAAGAGAGCATTACACCTTTATCACAAAACTATTAAATCGAACACCACTTTGTCGCTACAATTAATGCGCGAATATGTTTCGTATGTAAATATCCACCGAAGCGCTTAAGGTGGGTGTATTTGTATATGTGTACCTATGTGTTTATGCATGTGTGAATGTATGCTTGCATGTCTGCATGTATGAATGCATGCAACTCACAAATGTCGGTGTATGTATAAATATATATATATATATATATATATATATATATATATATATATATATATATATATATATATATTATATTTATATATATACTAAATAATTTTTAAATATGGCTCAGATAAGCGTACGTAATTTAACAAGGATATTCCTGGCACCTAAGTGTATGTATATGTATTGTTTCAGGCGAATTATGTCATTGCTTTTGCGAAGATCAAATTATAAAATGACCTACTTTCCATTGAACTGAGGCCAAATAACCAAAATGGCGCCGTGTTATCCGCTCCAATCCCAATCGCCTTTCCAAATGACTCACCCAGCGCCATAACTGTACTGTCTTTATTCAGTTATAATAGCAGTTAATGAATTACAAGTGCAGTAATATATGAGTGTCGTAATTACTTATGTGTTTGACGACCGTCATGTTTTACCTTTTCTTGTGGTCAGGGTATGTTTGAGTGGCATAAGCAGGACCGGATTAAACATGCCGTGTCAAATCGTTACTCGTGTGTGTGTTCACTCTAGTGCTGATCAATGTATATAAACGTGCGGCGAAATAATTGTATCATCATACAGTTTTTATTCCGTTTTGTTTTAAATGCATTTTGGATGATTTGTTTCTATGCTACCTGGTTTAATTGTTACAATATAAATTATAATACTGACGTAGAATAAGCATGATATATTCGTGGTCAAACATTTCCAGGTTCACATATCATAGAATGTAGCAACAAATACTTTTTCAACAGAGTGAATATGAAACAAATTGCAATTTTAATAGTAGTAGTAGTAATAATAATAATAATGATAATACCGTAATGTAATATAATTATTAAAACATATAACGATGTGTTTGTGTGTGTCTTTGCATTTCTCAATGCAATTACATTAATTGATGTAATGAACATTCCAACATCAGCAAAACGCAACGGCGAAGTCCCCTCAATCACTCGCACATATATGAATATTTTCATATGCGTTACTTTATATGTAGTATGAAAGGAAGACACGAAGTACTTGTTCTCGAAATTGATGTATCGACTTCAAGTACTGTGTACTGTTTACTATCCTTTTGCACTTCACAAATAATCCGTGAATTAGTTATATATCATCACAGTGCCATTTAGTATGCACTTATAACTCCGAAGTTGCGGATGTACAATACAGTAATGTCAAGTGTAATGGTTTGCAATAAATAAAATAAATCGGGTCAATCATTTCAATATCATATTGTAAGGCCTATATTATCAGTTTTTGACCTCTTTGGGCAAGTAATTTACAACAGTGTTGTCTGAAGGTTTGGTCATTTTGTGTCACAAAAACCTTCATTTACTTCACGTAATAAATTTAGTATGGTTTTTTGCATAAAGAGTCAACGTAGCCATAATGTCGCCAAAATAAATGCAAGTATATTCCAAAAAAACACAATTATTTGCAGTAACATATTATTACGATGAAATGGTTAGTGCCATCATGTCCGCACCATTCAATGTATTCAGAGATCGTTTACGCCAGAATGTGTGTACAAAATCAGCAAACAACATATATGCAAAACACAATCAATACCAAGCTTCAACTGTTAACAGGTCTCATTCGCAACAGTCACTGCCCCCTGGTGAGTAGATCATTCATCGAAGATGCGGTTTCGAACTTCCTCAAAGGATACATAGATGATGTAAGTGTTACAGAAATATTTATTTACAGTAATGTTTTCCTTTTTAATTAGCATAGTGATTGCCATTTCATGTTTTCCTACTTAAGATGGGTTATACACATAATAATGTCTACGTCAAACAAACACAATCAAAACAATATTACGAGCACTATAACAATAACTGTCAACTACTATTGGGAAAGACATGTTGAATTTTTTGTTATTGTCTTTTTGCAATTCGTGAGGGGTACAACCAGGAGTTCGCATATGTCCTAGGATGTTAGTTTATTTTAGTTATTCACTATTATATTTTTTTATCAAACGACACACATCATAGGGCCCGACTCGTCACAGAAAGTGGGGTTACATTATTGTGAAATACCGAAATGTGTTATCCCTTTATCTTATGAACACCAAGCCTGATAAACACATTCAATCATTATTAACATGTATAAGCTTGATTTACTTTATATTATATATATATATATATATGCTTCTATAAGTGGGACCCACCATTGTCATAGAAAGAAAGGTGAAGACAAGGAGATAGAATACCTTCTTCCACCTTTTGACGATTCATTCCAATAACAAAGTCATTCATGTCTCTTGTACAATTAGACATGATCTGTTTGTGTCATAATTATATAATATATATATATATATATATATATATATATATATATATATATATTATAGATATACTATTATGAATTTATTAAATAAATATAGACATAATATATAATTTCTATTATACAATATATATTATAATATATAAATTGTATGATTTGTATGTAAGTAAACAATGTTTGTCTCCATATCTTGTCTCTCATTTTCTCTCTCGCTTTTTTGTCTCTCTCTCTCTCCCTCTCTCTCTCTCTCTCTCTTTCTCTCTCTCTCATTATGTCTCCCCCCTCTCTCTCTCCGAGTCTCTGTCTGTCTGTCTGTGCTGTATATATGTATGTACGTATGCATGTATATATGTATGTATGTATGTATGTATGTATGTATGTATGTATGTATGTATGTATGTATGTATGTATGTATGTATGTATGTATGTATGTATGTATGTATGTATGTATGTATGTATGTATGTATGTATGTATGTATGTATGTATGTATGTATGTATGTATGTATGTATGTAGTATGTATGATGTATATATATATATATATATATGTATGCATGTATGTCTGTATTTATGTATGTACGTCTGTATGTCTGTCTGTCTCTCTGTCTTGCCGTCTGTTTGTCGGTCTGTTATATATATATATATATATATATATATATATATATATATATATATATATATATATATATATATATAAAAATTTTATTCGTCCCCAGGGGGCTCAAATCACACACATCTACAATTTTGGTTAAGACGGCGTTTAAAAGTTAGGACATTGTATTGAGAATAAATATGAGACATAATATAGGTAGATACTTCACTACCTTATACAAACACGTACATGTATAGACCGCATATAACTGTTGGAACTTTGTTTGTAAAGCTCGTGAGAACAATGATATAGATTCGGTCGCTATACAAGTACATTGTGTTATTATTATTAACATTAATACTACTGTTATAATCACTACTATTACAACAACAATTACTACTACTACTGATATTGGTACCACTACCGCTACCGCTACCGCTACTGCTACCGCTACCGCTACCGCTACCGCTACCGCTACCGCTACCGCTACCGCTACCGCTACCGCTACCGCTACCGCTACCGCTACCGCTACCACTGACACTGACACTGACACTGACACTGACAGTGACACTGACACTGACACTGACACTGACACTGACACTGACACTGACACTGACACTGACATGACATGACAATGACAATGACAATGACAATACTAATACAATACTAATACTATACTACTAATAACAATAACTACTAAAATACTAATACCATACTAATACTACTAATACCAATCAATACATACCATACTACATATCCAATACAATCAATACCAATCTACCAATACCAATACCAATGACCAATACCAATACCAATACCAATACCTAATACAATACTAATACTAATCTAATACTAATATAATAATAATATACTAATATATATACTAATACTAATACTAATACTAATATAATATAATATAATATAATACTAATACTAATACTAATACTAATACTAATACTAATACTAATACTAATACTAATACTAATACTAATACTAATACTAATACTAATTACTATACTACTTAATACTATACTAATACTCTCAATACTAATACTACATACTAATACTAATACTAATACTAATACATCTAATACTAATACTATCTAATACTAATACTAATACTAATACTAATACTAATACTAATACTAATACTAATACTAATACTAATACTAATACTAATACTAATACTAATACTAATACTAATACTAATACTAATACTAATACTAACATACAACTAAACTACTACTACTACTACTACTACTACTACTACTACTACTACTACTACTACTACTACTACTACTACTACTACTACTACTACTACTACTACTACTACTACTACTACTAATACTACTACTACTACTACTACTACTACTACAGAGCAATGACAATGTACTTGTTATATACAGACTACAACGTACGTGTTATGACAAGTTACATACGTTTATTTCATGGTAGAATGTTTTGCGACCCATCCTAAACATGACAAATATATCCCATGTACATCCTTGTTCGGGTAATGGTTATATACATTTTCAGTTATTTCGATATATAATCATATTATAATAACACTATCTCCAAATCCATTGAAAATACGCAACTAAACATAACTCACACGAAGCAAGCCTAATGTATACGGACAAATCCAAACGCTTGCTTCAACAACTGCTACTCCAGTATATTTGCGAATGCATTGAATATTGTTAAAGACACAAACGCAGACTGTTTCTGACAGTCAAATAAGATCCCATTTCCCTTCATACTCTGTGATAAAGAATGTTGAAACAAATCCAATGAAGGTCATTGCGTCTAAACCGTTATGCAATATGTCATGAGGGAATGTAGAGAATTACAATTAACGGGGATAAACCCTCACCCTTCTGAGCAACACTCTCACATTGATATTTACTCGTAAGCGACTCATGGTCATAGGTCCTCGTGGACGACAAGCATCGCATTTTAGACATAATGTATACACACATGCTGAATTTAGCTTTCTAATATTACACAATTTAAGTAAATAATAAATTACACGAAAGACTAATTTTACTATACCAATTCCATAAGGTATTTAAAATGTGCGCGATGAAATTCATAGAAATCGATTCCTATGGAATACTTTATATTACAGGGCGTTCTTCAGATGAATCTGTCCCAAACCGGATACGTTGGATACGGCCAGCGATGCATGAACCGAGCAACTAAGAGCCGCGCCGCATATATTCAGGTGGCTGTGCATCGTGTTTAGTCGGAAAACAGCATCGACTGTGTCAAATGCGGAACATAAATCCAGAAGAATCAGAAAGACACCCCTGGCAAATAACAGGTCATATCGTACTGCACTTTCATTAAGTCACTTCCACTGCTGTTTCGGGGTTTGTATGCGGATTGTAACTCCTCGTGAAGACCGTTGTACTTTAAATGTTGAATAAATCGTTTGGCCGGACCCTCTTCCAAATCGTTACACACGAATGGCAAACATGAAACTGGACGGGACTTTTACATCGTGTTTCTATCCAATGTGTGTTTTTCAGCAGCGGAGTTACGACAGCCTTCTAGAGTTCCCGTAGCCTCGGTTTCCCAGACTCCTTGAGGTGGCAGCACTTTTCAGCCCGTCAACTCCGCCTAGGGAATTAATGGGTTACCAATGTAACCGCCGGGGCGGCCTTACCCCATATTAGGATAGAGATGCTGATTGGTTCTCAGAATTTGAAATTACAAATTAAATAAGAATACATTTTTATCAGAATATGTTGCATTATGAAAAAACATAATCGAAATTAAACTTATATTAACACAAAAAGTAATAACAAATATAAATTTGTAGTTGTTTATAAAATCGGAATTACGGCAGGCTTAACCATTGTCCGTGGGGTGGCAGCATTGTTTAGCCCCACACGGATAACATAAGGATAGCCATTTATCAGGTAATACTGTATTATACAAACTATTCAAAATTAAACGTTTATTAACAAACTATTTTTTATATAAATTTGCAGTTTTTTAAATATTATTTAGGACTACAGCAAGATTAACCAATATCCGTGAGTCGGCAGCATTGTTTAGCCCACACTGCTAATATTAAACCGCCGGTATAATCGCAAACAGCTAACGGCGAAGTTACGGCAGTCGGTTAACCGCGTCTAGAATTCCAGCAGAGCACGATTTAAAAGAGGAGTTGATGAGTTAGTATTTGAATATGAGCAGGAAGAATGTTCGTTGGCAGGGGCATATCTAAAGGATCCAAGCACGGTGACATTAGTTTTGTTTCCTGGATAATGTTCTGCAATGTGAACTATTTATAAATATGAACAACATTCGTAATTCATTCATTCATTCACGACTTCTACCAGAGGGCCCATCAATGATACATATCATTCGAAACATCCCCTGTGAATAATGGTTGTCTTTTGCATTCGTTATAAATAACTATGACGCTCTAAGTTCCACAAAGATAACTTCAGTATACATAACCTAGCAATTAGCCTGTATTTGCTAGATACATTCACAATCGTGTTAGAGCTGTGCAAAACTAGGCGTATACTTATTCAACCGATGCAATGCAAAGCTCCAATATTTACGCAAAGGCATAATACTGTAGTGGGTAGGATATGGTAATATACACATAAGGCACACGGAGGCACGATCGATGGAACAGTTTCTATCATACTAGAATACATAAGAAATGACAGGCGTTGGAACTTTTGCAAAACTATGGGTGTAGTCGCTGCCGCAGCTAGTGTGTCAGAACTGCGGGGAAAACATCTTTAATCGGACGGCGTATTATTTGTGGTTCATATAGAAAATACGGATTGTGAATGAATTGGGTTTCAATTACCAATGCCAAAGAGCATTCATACTGATATCTTGTTTTACTTTACACATCCAAAATATGTATGTGTATGATGTATACTGCAATGTGAAATAAAATATGGACACGAGTATTCCCGAAGAAAGGATTTTATTGCGATGAAAGATACAGTGATACAACAGTAAGACACACAACAACATGGAATATCATCATCATGTCGCTGAAAGAATCGAACGATCTGCCATATTATGGTCTATGTCGTTGATAGAATAGAAATAAAAGTCTGGTAAATAGAAAGTCAAATAATGTCGGATACGTCTTCACCTTTAGTTCGATTGTGGTCAAATCCTACCATTTGTAGAAGCAGATCTGAAAAGAAAAGAATGTCAAATTGGTTCCTTTTTGCTTATAGTCTTCCTTCCTTCAAGTATAAGTGGACCTCAGCAGATTGCCGTTAATATTCTGGTAACACTGAGAACAAAACCTAGCACCTGTTACGGCTGTTGCTGTCGCTGACGCTACTTATGTCTACGACTAGTTCTCATACTATAATAGTATTAGTAATAATAATATTCACACCATTGCTCTCATCGTCAACAATAATGTAACCAGTAAAACAGCAATGTTATATCGTGGTGGCGGTGGCGGTGGCGGAGGCGGTGGCGGTGGCGGTGGCGGTGGCGGTGGCGGTGGCGGTGGCGGTGGCGGTGGCGGTGGCGGTGGCGGTGGCGGTGGCGGTGGTGGAATGATTAGTATTTGTATTATTTTTAGTAGTAGTTGTTGTGGTTTTGAAGATACCGTATAACATACCATAAGAAAGGTAAGTCAAATGTCGCATCTATAGTCGTGTGTACAAGACAATGACGCAAACATAACAATCCACCCATGATTAAAATAGTCCCATTGCCGCTTGGTTTGGTTTAACGCTTAGCTGTGTATTTGAATATGTTTTATGTAATCTTAAATAGTTTAAGACCATTTGTGTGTGTGTGTGTGTGTGTGTGTGTGTGTGTGTGTGTGTGTGTGTGTGTGTGTGTGTGTGTGTGTGTGTGTGTGTGTGTGTGTGTGTGTGTGTGTGTGTGTGTGTGTGTGTGTGTGTGTGTGTGTGTGTGTGGTGTGTGTGTGTGTGTGTGTGTGTGTGTGTGTGTGTGTGTGTGTGTGTGTGTGTGTGTGTGTGTGTGTGTGTGTGTGTGTGTGTGTGTGTGCTTGTTCCGACTTAACACCACACGTTTGTTTTACCTGCGAAAGCACTCATGCCTCCATCACCATTCACTTCCAACACATCTCCAACCCAGTTCATCTCAGCAAGTGGGCAGCCTACAGTAAATGAACAGTGATTGCCCACTCATTAGTCTGCAAAGGCATTTCACTACTGAAGCTGTTCCAGTGGTGTGATAATGTAAAGCATCATTCGGTGGCAGATGTCTCTCCACACACTGACGTTATCCATGATACTGAGCTTTGTTTGTATACAGGATGAAGACGTTGCATAGCGACACGTAGATAAGCAGAGTGGCTCTACTCTATAGTACTCACCACAGTCACCGTAGTTCCAGGTGCTCCTGTCAAATCCTTCAGTCCGCCGTTGAAGTTCACATAATTCGCAGAAATGAACAGCGAGTTCCCCGCAGCGTACAAGCCGGTACCATCTGGGAAACAGTCGTTGCTGACGATGCCTTGGTCAAGGTTAGCACTAGAGGGAATCATTTTGTACTCCAATGTAATTCTCAGATTGGGCCAGTGTCCGTAGTTGTTGGAGAAGAACGGCACTTCGAGAACGCTTTCGTTGAAGAACCCACACCTGTTGCCTTGGGGACAGTCTGGAGCATTGACCACGGTGACACCGTCGTTGAGCACCCAAGGGCGGTATTCTCCCCACGTGTTTGACACCAAGTCGTCGTCCTCGAAGTCGATGCAGAACATTCGTGGGTCTTCAACTATTGAACACATTTAAATACAATGCAGTGATACAATTCTTAAGCTGTAGAACAATACAGCCTCTGTTATTTCTAACAGGCATATATATGTATATATATATATATGATATATATATATATATATATATATATATATATATATATATGTGTGTGTGTGTGTGTATATATATGTATAACTTTACTGCCCTTCCTACATGTGCCTATTTGAAAGGATATCTATGCTATATCATAAATCATTATGACAACAAATATAATTTGAAATTAATCGTTCACGTCATGCTATAATCTGAAGATATACCCACACACATCATGCAAATGATTTATAGCCATCGCCTGTGATGTCACGCGGATCCCTTGACGAGGTGACGCAACGAATACATGTAATATATGCCAATAGTTGGAATGAAAGTGTTACAGTAGTGATGCTAATGATACAAGTAAATCAATCAACTCCAACATACTTGGTGTGGTGTAATTCTGGGGATCGGTCTGGTGTCCAGTTATTACGCATTCTTCGATATCAAACCCCACTTGGACACACGTCAGCTGGTCCTGATCCCAGAACGAGCATTTCGGCCATTCCCTCTGGAAAGTGTTGAAGCCGCCCATTCCGTTTGGCTCACACATGTAGAATTTCGAGCAATCCGTCACGTCACGGGCGAAGCCGGGTGTGCTCTTTGTCAGGTTGTGGTGATAATGGAAGACAGTTCAACTAGAGTTACAGCGATGTTACTCTGTACTGTACTGATGCTATATCCGACTCAATGTGACACTAACATTCATTGTATTGAGATTGCAACACATTAAGCGAAGATGAGATGGTAGTCATTTGAATTCGTTTTCAGGGAGTAATGTGTAAAATGCATTAAGTCATCCTGAGTAATGGTCACTAAGCTCTCTCTCTCTCTCTCTCTCTCTCTCTCTCTCTCTCTCTCTTTTATCTATATATATATATATATATATATATATATATATATATATATAATTATTATAATACATTATATACTTATTTGATTACATTATTTTGTGAATTGGCAATACCAGGGAAACTGCATTTGCATATATTACACATATGTGTAATAATAATAATACATTATATGGCGTTATGTATTATAGTATTAATATGTGAACAACGATCACTATATATAATATATATATATATATATATATATATATATATATATATATATATATATATAATGGATAACTGATATGTGCTCTATAGTATTAATATGTGAAACATACATTACTACATACCTTGAAGTTCTTCACTGGGGGGTGGAGTCACTCCCAACTCACAGCAATGTGGGGAATTAGTCGCAGCATAAGTCGCAAATGGTTCTTTATGGACGTCGAAGGGCTTGCTGACCCACGAGACACTAGTCGTAGCAGGGACGCAATGCATGTCGTCTGAACAAACACAAGTTGGTGATTCCTTGTCATTTAACACAGCATTTAGACATGACACACATCGAAATAGTTGCATTGCTGTTGAACAGATGTTACAGTGCAAATCGTTCATGTTCACGCATTCATTATCGACAACGTCTGGCAATTGTTTATTAGGAATGTGAATATCGGTGACAAATACGACATTATGATGCAAGTCAAATGCCTTTTATGTGGGCGTTGCTCCGAGTCTAAAAAACTAACATTTACGGTAATTCCAGTGACCCAGTCAGGATCACATGACTTCCCACGTGATAACTATTGGCATAAAAGACAGCAGCACTGTTGCCGCTGCCCCAGTTCGAATTTACGAAGAGAAAGGTATATTGACATTCGTTATTGAGTTGTATGCTACTTGTATTTGTCTAATTTATGTCGCAATACTTATAGTGGTTACTGCTCTTCGTTATATTTTGTGTTCATAGCATTGGCAGCTATGTTTGAGGTTCCCACCCACCTGCCCCAGCTACACCTGTATGCATGCTATTTGTTTGACATGTTGAAGAAATATTATCTTTTATTATTTGTACCAGGGGTTTTGGGGCGCTATGACGCTTTCCCTTGTTTCAACATATGTGGTGGTTGGTTTCACCCACCTTTGCTGTTTAGGTATTATAATAATTTTGCATAATACACAACATTTACATTGTATCAGGATTTTTGTGAATTATGTGGATTCTGTTATTATGTGTATATATGTTTGGCTTAATACAAAGCTGTTTTACAAACGCATATATGCCTTGTCACTTACAGCAAACGAGTCACGATTCCTTATAAACAAGGAGCATGGTCCCGCATAAATTGCTTTTATGGGGCGTCGTCGTCGTAATCGGAGTCGTCTCGCCGGTGTCACATTCAGTAGTTCTTAAATGACTAAGCAAAGCGTGATCATCTCAATATGATGTGTTGACCTTCGTAAAGCCTACAGTATGTAACAGGCCATGGTATCTTAGTGTTTTTGGCGCAGATATGTTTATTAATGACGTAAATCAAAACAAATATAACAGTTAAATTGATTAGATAGAAGCGACTCAAGCCATATGCCGCTTCAGAGTAATGTCCGCACTGGGCACCGCCATTACGGTGAAATTCGAAGAAAAACTATTTAATAATACTGTGCTAATGAAGTCGTTGTTACATGTTAATTAAAAAAAACACATACATGTTCTTATATTGTACAATAGCTCTTTAAACAATTGCATGATTTTGTTGATAATTATACTTAATACATCGGAGTAATAATTACATGATTTTGCCGAAAAATAATGAAAACAACATACCCCCTGCCACGGTCAAGACCAAGAAAAGGAGACCGATTCCACACTGTACCAATGCCATCATTTAGCTGTATACTAAAAAATAAAAAATATTGCGATTGTGAAGCGTATCCACAATGCATATATACCGACTCTCTCCAAACATCCATCCACACAATTCGTGGTTACTCTCATATCAGTGTAATACATTCTTTCTCTATACGTTAATTAATACACTGTATCCTGCCATCAACGCAGAAGTCATGTCGACAGCAACATACAAATACGTGCCTAATAGCATATGAACATGCCTGCATAATTGCTTTAGCGTTCGTCCCCTTCAAACGTATTCACTCTTAGATGGTTGTAATACTATTTCAAATCCTTAAGGTTGATACACTGCAAAAGTCACTAGTTTTAGTAAGAAGATCGTCATTCTAGTTGCACACATCAAACTGAAACTATGGTCTCACCTGAATCTCTTGTTCTCCACAGAAATTCGTCTCCAGATGTGTCGATGTGATTTCGTTGCCTGCTGCACCGTCTTTTATAGCAACCCAACTCCTAAATTACAGCCTACGTCTTCGTTTCGAATTTCCCAAATACGTGGCACTGTTGCGGGTATGAACTAGCGTAACGTGTTCCAGCGACCAATCAGGTTGCTTTCAATTAACCGATATTGTTGAGGACAAGCGGATTGGACCAGTCACCAATGTCGTGACTTTGTATTTGACAGTCGGACTTTGTATTTGACAATCGGGTATACGACATGTATCAGTGTTCGTAATGATAAAAGCAGGCTCTATTGAGAGCTGTTGCAATGGTAATTGTATGTGCTAATTTGGCTGTGAGCTTGACATGTATTGTGGTAGGCTACTGTTTTTATATATGTTGTTGTAGGTAATATGTGTTTAGTCACTCTTTAAAAATTAACTAGGACTTTGTCTTATTAACGTTTACGTTATAACTCGTAATTGATTTACAATAATACTATTCTATTTAGCTGTCTTCTGTGCGATTTTGTTTTTTATATTTACCTTGTACACACCCGAGAACGTGGCATTATCCCCGGAGTTGACGGTGTTTGAGGACAGGTTTATGTTATTGTTATTATATATTGAAGTAGTCGTTGTTTCTTGCTCGTGTCCTTGTCGTGTGCTGTTGGCACTGTTCACGCTGCGCTGTGTATTCCGTGTAACGAGGAAACGTCCTTCACGGTAAAACAAACGCTGGATGACAGAAACTCACCAACACGCTGTATTGGTTTCAACCATTTTTAAGCTGTAACTATCATGAATGGTGTGAAGAAATGTCAGGATATATTGACTTTTATCTCACTATCTCACTATCATGTCCCGTCATTGTCATTAAGTTCAAGCTAAATATGTGACATACACTGAAATATATATAGTAACATATAGTTTGCGTATTCGATTTTGCTTATGACAGAAACTACTAGATGGAACCAAACGCGCACAGATCTTGCTCTATCTCGGACGTCTCGTCGCTTAGTATGGTATCGTCGCTTAGTATGGTATATTTAAGTTGTTATCCCATCCGAACATATTCCCGCAAGGAATATAAAATGCCTGCCCGATCGACAGACTAACATATCCTATTGCCTTCTTTATATTTTTACTAGCACATATGATAGCCTAATTTGTTGAAATGTGGCGATTGTTTGACGTCACGTAAGCTTTGTAGCGTAATACTGTACTCCAGTGGTTGTGTTTAACGACACGATTAAGTGTTTTCTGTATCAAATTAGTCTTCGAAGAAACAATTAATAGTAACATATGTAACAAGAAAAAAATATATATATATATTTATGTTTTACCGTCATCGATATTCGTTGCATGGCACAACAAAACATACTTCAGAGTGCGTATATATATATAAAGTAATTTACATATATATATGTGTATATATATATATATATATATATATATATTATACTTCACATAGGGGGAGCCAATCACATGTCTAAAATCTAAGCGTAGGCGTCACATATACGTTCAATTATGTAACAGCGTTTTATTTGGAGTCCAATTTCGCGCAAACTCCCATATGTCCACCATCAATTAAGACTTGCAAGATTAGCGGCTAAAAGCCTGCTAAAGTATGTACGTTGTTTGAACAACATGTAACAAGATTCCCACCTAGAAAATCAACTCTAGATGGTAGGTGTACACATAAGCCATTTGACTTATCGAGAGTTCAACATATTTATCTAAGATTATCCTGCCCTTCTGAAGTATATGGCGATTTGATTTTTAAACGTTTTAACTCCATAGCACCTATACAATCAGCTGATAACATGTTCCATGAATTTACTCTTCTTTTTAAAAGTAAAGCTTTTCTAATGTATAGTCTCTAATGTATATATCAACGAGTATGTAATATATATATTTATATATATATATATATATATATATATATATATATATATATATATATATATATATATATATATATATATATATATATATAATATGTTCATCACATAATGACATAACAAGCAAGGTGCTGAAGTTTGCGGACGATACAAAAGTGTATAGGAAAATACAAAATTATGCAAATAGACAGCATTTACAAATGACCTTAATAAGTTGACCGAATGAGAAGAAATATTGTATTATTAATATATATATATATATATATATATATATATATATATATATATATATATATATATATTAATAATAAAATAGTTTTCAATACTGATCCTTGTGGTACTCCACTCAAAACACATTTCCAGCACGAAACCTCCACATCAACTACTACTCTTTGTCTTCTACCATAACGCCAGTTTCTATCCAGCTAAACATACCATTTCCTGTGCCAGCTTACGTAGTAATTACTGATGTGGCACTTTGTCGAAGGCTTTTTTAAATGTAAGTAGATTACTTTTGTATTGCCTGCTGCACATTTCGCCTCAAACGTAATACGTTATCTCTCGTTGTCCCTCTGTCAAACAGACGGTATACTTGCAACAAACAAGGTTGAAATGGTAACGATCACAAATGCATGAATATGTTCTGGTCGTGTTATCCAGCTTAGATGATGTGTGAAAATACCATTAGAACTATCAAGGAAAGAAAAGTTAATTGCATTTGCCCGGTTAAACTCGCCTAAAATTCAACTTCATTTCACGGAGTGGATAACATAGGATATGGAGTGTCACCCACACTCTCTTCTCTGTTTTTTTCTCAACAGGAACATTTTAATGTAAACAAAGATCGTTATTTTGCACAATTTATGTTACACATCAGGGTGGACAATTTGACATGATACGATTGGAAATGTGACGGAAGGACAACCAAAGTAAAATCGGAAGGCACTATCCTTGCGATGCTGCGCTCCGGCGAATAAACAGTCATCAAGCGGCGTTATTCGTCAAAATGACATAATTTCCCGATTGTACGTGATAATTATTTGACGTAATCCCCAGTGTAATTTCATCACTATAAACCACAAGGTAAATACATTACAACGACGCGTGCTAATTGTTGGTTTAGAATTCTAACTCTTCACTTAAACCTATTCCTAATCTTACCCCGGATCCTAAGCCTAACCCTAGATCTACCCCAATACCCGAGCATTATAATACCGGTATTCCTTCCCGTCGGGAGCAGACTGTTACAAGTGTTTTGTCACCCGACTGCATCGTTCTTGTATAATATCGCCATTGGAAGGAATCAAAGGAGACTACAGCATTATCCTGAGTGAGACCACAAAAACATCTATGCTAATTAAATAATTAAATGAATTGTCGATCGAATGAGTGAATGACTGATCGCTTGATTGAATCAATGCTTGACTCACTGACCGAGCGACCGAGCGACCGAGCGACCGAGCGACGGAGCGACCGAGCGACCGCGCGACCGAGCGACCGAACGACCGAACGACCGAACGAAAGAACGACCGAACGAAAGAACGAAAGAACGAAAGAATGAACGAACGACCGAACGACCGAATGACCGAACGAAAGAACGAACGAACAAAGAAACGTTACGCTAATATTTACATTGATTATATTATCTGCATTGTCATCACCCTTGACTACCAGTTAAAGTTTATATATATATATATATATATATATATATATATATATATATATATATATATATATATATATATATATATATATATACAAATATATATATATTATCAAGTATCCAATTCATAGGACTGATCAAGGCGTTTTCATTTTACTCACTGGCCGGAATAGACAACTAGTTCGACTTCTGTGGTAAAGACATGCTTATTTTCGACAATTCGCTTCAAGAACATCTTGACATGTTTTATTTATATTTTACAAACTTGTTGATATTGTTTTGTAGCTTTGTTCTTTATTTAATTTTGCAATGTTTATTGTCTTATCGAGTACCTTTTTTATTATGTTTGCAGTTCTTAAGGAATACCAACAAAACGCATCACTCGCAAATACATAGGTAGGTTTACATGCAGGATGCAAACGCGTATACTAAAATCATATGGTGTAACACATATTGTGCCAACTGCTTTCAATAAAAGTCAACGTACGCCCACGAACCAATTGTTCCAACGAGCCAGTCAACCTCATGGATTAAGTGGCGTGATTGCGTCACATGACGTCAGTAAATTGTTTTATTGCCTGTGCACAATTTCGCCTCCCCTTTAACGAGCTACCAAATGCTTCAATAGTGGTCGGTTCTGGTTATAATGCCCTACCTAATTGATGCGTAAACCTGCAATTGGAACTACCAGGGAACTATAATATTAACCGTTTATATAACTGTAAACTGTTTTATTGCTTGCGCTACACTTCGCCTCTGCTTCCACGTACTACTATAACAATCATGTTTTTTTTCTTTAGTTTCCCCGTAACGAAGAACCTGTGGTATTTCGAAGTAAACTAGGTCGTAATAACTACAAACCAAATGCATTAACTGACTTCTGTTCTGGCGTTTTCACCCAACTTAGCTGATGTGTAGACGTGCAACTGGAACAGTCAAAGAAATGTAGCGAAATGTTCATCGTAGTTTGCATGTATAATCTAATATATATATATATATATATATATATATATATATATATATATATATATATATATATATATATGTATGTATGTATGTATGTATGTATGTATGTATGTATGTATGTATATATGTATGTATGTATGTATGTATGTATGTATGTATGTATGTATGTATGTATGTATGTATGTATGTATGTATGTATGTATGTATGTATGTATGTATGTATGTATGTATGTATGTATGTAGGTATGTATGAATGTATGTATGCATGTTATACGCATGTACGTATATATTTTATGTATATATACATGCATATATATATATATATATATATATATATATATATATATATATATATATATATATGTAAGTATTATGTATGTGTATATGTATATGTATGTATGCATATATGTTCGATGTATGAATATATGAATATGTATGACGTATATAAATATGTTGATGCATGCATGTATGTATGTATGTATGTATATATATATATATATATATATATATATATATATATATATGTATGTATGTATGTATGATGTGTATGTGTGTGTGTGTGTGTGTGTGTGTGTGTGTGTGTGTGTGTGTGTGTGTGTGTGTGTGTGTGTGTGTGTGTGTGTGTGTGTGTGTGTGTGAGTGTGTGTGTGTTTATGTATATATACGTTGTGTGTTATGTGTTGTGTTTTCTGTTTTCTGTTTTGTTTTTTGTGCTTTGTGCTTTGCGCTTTGCGCTTTGCGCTTTGCGCTTTGCGCTTTGCGCGTTGCGCGTTGCGCGTGGCGCGTGGCGCGTGGCGCGTGGCGCGTGGCGCGTGGCGCGTGGCGCGTGGCGCGTGGCGCGTGGCGCGTGGCGCGTGGCGCGTGGCCCGTGGCGCGTGGCGCGGTGCGCGTTGCGCGTTGCGCGTTGCGCGTTGCCTGTTGCGCGTTTCGCGTTTCGCGATGCGCGTTGCGCGTTGCGTTGCGTGTTGCGTGTTGCGTGTTGCGTGTTGCGTGTTGCGTGTTGCGTGTGGCGTGTTGCGTGTTGTGTGACTGCGGGTATACAACTACGAATCAACGTAAGTGGACGTGTATACGTAGATACATTTCCATGTGTAATTAGTGTAGCAGGTCCTACAAAGGTCATCCTGTTGGGAAGGGATATCACGTGGATATATGAACGGTGGCTGAAAAGACATGTGTTGTATGTGGATTCATATTTATCCCTTCAAAACCCTACGACTGGGTCGATTACATCACCGAGATATGAAAGAGTTGTGGTCGTACTGGGCCAATGATGTACCAGCTTGTGTCTTTGTTTGTGTGCGAGTGTGCGTTTGTGTGTGTGTGTGTGCTTGTTTGCTTGTGTGCGAGTGTGTGTATGTGTGCGCGTGTTTTATGTGCCATCTATTTATTCTAGAATCGTCTACAATGCATATTGATTCTTGCATTTTATTCTGCTTCGATTGTAATATCAATTAGTGCGGGGATTTGTGATGTGATGTGAAATGTGATACGTCACTAACAGTTGTATATCAAAGCTACTAATGATTGGTAAACTGTGCTTTTTCCGTCCAATGACATATTTCAATTTGTAGTTTGTGGTATTTCATTATATTGTCTGCCTAAAAATATACCCGGGTAAACTTGTAAAATATCCTTTGCGCATTGAAGACATCCAGTTATGTCAGATTGTTCCATATTATACTCATAACCGTATCCTCAACTTAACCCTAACATGTACTCGTATACGAATTAATCGCCTATCTTCATTCATCGCTAAGCTGTTGTTTATAGGGTAATAATATAATAGAGTATTGTATTGTATTATACCTGGGGGAAGTACTGTAGCTATATATATTTCCTCATGCAGGATCGGTATGGAATAATAGTATAGTAGCATTGTTGGGAAAGAGCAGGACGGTGATGACAGGGAGAACTAAAACCTTCTTCCGCCATTTGTCGATACATTCCAACAAAAAAATGAATTGACTGCACCGTTATGTGTAAGTGTGTTCGCATGTGGGTGGAGAGGATGGCCACGGATAGAAAACAGTGGCGGTCCTTGATCGATGGCATATGCTGCCATCGAACAAACATGCATACAAAATAAGTAATGCATGTTTTGGCTATGTTTTTCTGTATGTATGTTTGTCTCTCTATATATTGTCTCTCTCACTTTCTCTCTCGCTTTTTCTCTCTCTTACCCTCCCTATTTCTATGTCCCGCACTCTCTCTCTCTCTCTCTCTCTCTCTCTCTCTCTCTTCTCTCTCTGTATCTGTCTGTCTGTCTCTGTCTGTATATATGTATGTATGTTTGTGTGTCTGTCTCTCTGTATGTATGTATGTATGTATGTATGTATGTATATATGTATGTATGTATGTATGTATGTATGTATGTATGTATGTATGTATGTATGTATGTATGTATGTCTGTCTGTCTGTCTGTCTGTCTGTCTGTCTGTGTCTGTGTCTGTGTGTGTGTGTGTGTGTGTGTGTGTGTGTGTGTGTGTGTCTGTCTGTCTGTCTGTCTGTCTGTCTGTCTGTCTGTCTGTCTGTCTGTCTGTCTGTCTGTCTGTCTGTCTGTCTGTCTGTCTGTCTGTCTGTCTGTCTGTCTGTCTGTCTGTCTGTCTGTCTGTCTGTCTGTCTGTCTGTCTGTCTGTCTGTCTGTCTGTATATATGTATCTTTCTCTCTCTCTTTCTCTCTCTCACTCTCTCACTCTCTCCCTCTCTCACTCTCTCACTCTCTCACTCTCTCACTCTCTCACTTTCTCGCTTCATACGAGATCTACAGAGGTTTTTTTAAACGACGTTGCAAGTTAGGACATTGTATTGAACAATTTATGTGAAACATAATATAGGTAGACACTTTACTACCTTGTACAAACACGCACATATATAGAGTACTGTTATAGAATACTATTGTAGGGAACTGTTTTAACTTTTTTTATGTGAAGCTTCTGATTGTAGTTCCTCGTGATGACCGTTGTCATTTAAATATTGAATAAGTCGTTTGGCTGCACCCTCTTCCAAATCATTACACACGAATGGCAAACATAAAACTGGTCGTTACTTTTCCATCGTGTTTCTATCCAATGTATGTTTTTCAGCAGCGGAGTTACGACAGCCTTCTTGAGTTCCCGTAGCCTCGTTTTGCCAGACTCCTTGAGGTGGCAGCACCTTTCAGCCCCTCAACTCCGCCTAGAGACTTAATGCCCTGCCGATGTAAACGACAGGGCGGCCTTACACCAGATTAGAGTAGATATGCTGATTGATTCTCAGTCCGAATTTTAAATAACACATTAAATAAGGATACATTTATTATCATATAAAGTTATATTATAAAAACAATTATTCAAAATTAATCTGATATTAACACAAACATAATGAAAAATATACATTTGTAGTTGTTTATAAATCGGAATTTCCTGCAGGATTAACCAGTATCCGTGAGGTGGCAGCATTGTGTAGCCCCAATCGGATAACACAAGGATAGCTGTTTATCAGATAATGTTGTATTATAAAAAAACTATTCAAAATTTAACTTATATTAACAAATAGAAAATATCAATAAAGTTTGCAGTTTTTAAAATAAAAATAGGAATTACGGCAGGATTAACCAATATTCGTGAGGTGGCAGCATAGTATAGCCCACACTGATAGCATCGAAACGCCGGTTAAGCCACAAACAGCTATCAGCGAAGTTACGCAGCCAAGCGACAGTCGGTTAACCGAGACTATAGTTCCCGCGGAACAGAGCGCGATTTAAAAGAGGAGTTGATGAGGTAATATTTGAATATGAGCAGGAAGTGAGCTCTTTGGCAGAGGTGTAGCTAAAGGATCCAGGCATGATGATTTTTGATTTTGTTTCAATGATACATATAATTCGAAATGTCCCCTGGCAATAACGGTTACTGTTTTGTATTCAAGATAAATAACTATGACTCTCTTATTTCCACAAAGAAACCTTCAATTACATAACTTAGCAATTTGCTTGTATTTGCTAGAGACATTCATAATCGTGTCAGAACTGTGCAAAACTAGGCGTATACTTATTCTAACGATGCAATGCAAACCTGTAATATGTACGCAAAGGCATAAGACTGTATTGGACGGGATATGTTAATATACAGATATAGGCATATGTAGGCACGATGAGACAGTTTATGTCATACTAGAATACATAAGAACTGACAGGTGTTGGAATTTAAAACATACATGGGTGTATTCTCTGTCGCAGCTAGTGTGTCAGAACTGCGGGGAGAATATATTAAATCGGATCGGGTATTCTTTGTGGTTCATATAGAGGATACGAATTGTGAATGAATTGGGTTTCAGTTACCAACACTTCAAAACATCTGTCATTCTAATATATTGTTTTACTTTGCACATCCAATAATTGAATATATTTTATTTGTACTGTATTGTGAAACAAAACGTGGACACTAATAATCCCGAAGAAAGGAATTTTATTGCAATGAAATATACAGTGATACAACAGTAAGACACACAACAACATGGAATATCATCATCATGTCGCTGAAAGAATCGAACTATCTGCCATATTATGGTATATGTCGTTGATAGAATAGAAATAAAAGTCTGGAAAAATAGAAAGTCAAACGATGTCGGATACGTCTTCAGCTTTAGTTCGATTGTGGTCATATCCTACCATTTGTAGAAGCAGATCTGAAAAGAAAAGAATGTCAAATTGGTTCCTGTTTTCCTTTTAATATTTCTCCTTCACGTATAAGTGGACCTAACCAGGTTGCCGTTAATAGACCAGTAGCACTGATAATAAAATATAGCAGTTGCTATGGCTGTTGCTGTCGCTGATACTACTTATGTCTACGACTAGTTCTCGTACAAGTATATTCACACTAATACTATAAACAACAATAGTGTAACCAATAAAACATAAAGGTAATAATAACGAAAATTAGCATATGCTATTTGATAGCACGCCAAGCAGACTTGCAAATATGGCAACTCAATTGCAACCAGTATTTTCACATGCACAACTTAGAAAATATGTACCTTTACGTTTACCGTATTATCAAGGGAACAATCGTTGTTAAATTAAGACATGTTGCTATGAAGTGGTAATACTTGCATTGTCCATGTAGCCTTGGAAGTAGCTCAGTTCGCGTACGTTGATGAATGCACCAATCATAAGAGGACAATGACTCTCTTGAATTGGACCTGCACAGAATGAAAACAATATATACTACCGGACGTGTTCTTACGATTGAAAACACGTGTTATATGCAACGTACAACATTTCGAAACTGCAAAATAAATTAAACAAAAACTTATTTAGGAAAATGGTGCTTAGACTGACGTCAGGTTCCCTAATCAATGAGTGGAGCAATTTCGTGTAGGAACACAAACGTATTCGGGAAAACGCAACACGATATCAGATGTACATACAACGGAAGACACGTTGGTCGTTCTCGCAAGATACACCAGGGAGATATATCCAACCAGCAGCTATAGTCATATTTACAAGGCAATGTAAAATCCAATCATAACAACCTATCCAAAATCTAAACTAGTCCCGTTAACGCGTGGTTTTGTTTAATGCGCAGTTGTATATTTATGTATGTTATACTTAAATATTTTAAGACAATTTGTTACAAGTTTGATACATTTCTATGAAGAATGCACGCCTGTGTGTGTGTGTGTGTGTGTGTGTGTGTGTGTGTGTGTGTTTGTGTGTGTGTGTGTGTGTGTATGTATGTATGAATGTATGTTTGTTCGTGCGTATGTGTCCGTGTGTATGTGTATGTTTGTTTGTGTGTTCATGTGTGTATGTATGTGTGTGAGTATGTGGGTATATGTGTGTGCGTATGTTTGGAGTGCATGTGGGTGTCTTTGTGTGCATGTATGTATGTTTGCGAGTGTATGTGTGTGTTTTCGCTTTTCCGACTTAATATCGTTTGTTTGTTTTACCTGCAAAACCATCGTTGCCTGCCACGGGATCCTTCACTTCCAACACCCCTCCAACCCAGTTCATCTCAGCATGACCCCAATTGAGCATGGGATGAGCAGCCTAAAAGTAATGCACATTGATTACAAACTCATTAATCTGCAACGTTATTTCACTACTGGTGCTGTTACATCATTCAGTGGCATGTGACTTTCCACACACTGACATTGTTCATGGTACTGAACGTCGTTTATAAATAATAAATAATGGTGCAGTTGCGTAGCGACCCGTGGAAAAGTAGACTGGCTCTACTCTATGTTACTCACCACAGTCACCGTAGTTCCAGTTGTTGGCGTATCCTTGAGCCCGCCGTTGAAGTTATTACCATTCACAGAAATGAACAGCGAGTTCCCCGCAGCGAACAGGCCATTACCGTTTGGGAAACAGTCGTTGCTGACGATTCCCTGGTCAATGTTACCACTAAAGGCTATCAGTTTGTACTCCAATGTAATTCTCAGATTGGGCCAGTGTCCGTAGTTGTTGGAGAAGAACGGCACTTCGAGAACGCTTTCGTTGAAGAACCCACACCTGCTGCCTTGGGGACAGCCTGGAGAAGTGACCACGGTGACACCGTCGTTGAGCACCCAAGGGCGGTATTCTCCCCACGTGTTTGACACCAAGTCGTCGTCCTCGAAGTCGATGCAGAACATCTGTGGGTCTTCAACTGTTGAATACATCATTTAAATACAATGCAGAGGTAGTAGTTTTAAACTATAGAATAATACAGCCTCGGTTATTTCTAACACACACACACACGACACACCACACACACACACACACACACACACACACACACACACACACACACACACACACACACACACACACACACACACACACACACACACACACACACACACACACACACACACACACACACACACACACACACACACACACACACACACACACACACACACACACAACAACATATACATATATATATATATATATATATATATATATATATATATATATATATATATATATATATATACAACATCATAGCTGCAGCATCACAGCTGCAAAACCATTTAAACAAATATGTTCTTGCTAAATCGTTACTGATGACTTGTGACTGTTGTGTAACTGAACCGTTTCTGCAGTTCATTTGAGACCTTCTCATTTTTCAGAAGTCATACTGTAAGTAATCTATTGCTACGTGCATCTGTTTTTCTTGCTTTGAATATCTACAACCCAGATCCTGTACGGAGCCAGTGGAGAGGGATAAATGCCAATCAATGCTATATCGTAAAACAAAGCATTGCTTACAATTAGGAGAACAAATAAAATTTTCAATTAAATTTCACATTGTGCTAAAATTTGAAAATAAACATATCGTGCAAGCAGCTTATAGCGATCTGATGACACAGCTAGATCAATAACATCCAACATACTTGGTATGAATTGGTAAGAGTAGTGATGCTGATGCTGCAAGTAAATCAATGAAATCCAACATACTTGGTGTGGTGTAATTCAGGACGTCGGTCTGGTGTCCAGTTGTTACGCATTCCACGTCATCATACCAGACTTGGACACACGTCAGCTGGTCCTGATCCCAGAACGAGCATTTCGGGCATTCCCTCTGGAAAGTGGTGAAGCCGCCCATTCCGTTTGGCTCACATATGTAGAATTTCGAGCAGTCGGTGACGTCACGGGCGAAGCCGGGTGTGCTCTTTGTCCGGTTGTAGCACAGATGACACGCCTCTAGATTGAAGTAATAATGGAAAATAGTTCAACTAGAGTGTGACACTAAAATGTACTAATGCTATATCCGGCTCAATGTGTCACTAACATTCATTGTATATAGATCGCAACACATTACGCGAAGTCGAGATGGTGGTCGATTCAATATGTTTCCAGGGAATAAGGTGTAAATGCATTAAGCCATTTGTATTGGACACTACGTTTTATATATATATATATATATATATATATATATAAATATATATAAATATATATATATATATATGATAAGAACTTATGATTGCCTTTTTATGTTACAGTAACTTGTTGAGTACAAGGGCAACTGCATTTGCATATATTACACATATGTGTAATTATAATAATAATTGTCTATGTCGTTATGTATAATGACAACATGTGATTTGAAGGATGCCGTTTTGGTTTATTATAAATTATATATATATATATATATATATATATATATATATACATATATATATATATATACATATATATATATATATATATATATATATATATATATATATGTGTATATATATATATATATATATATATATATATATATATATATATATATATATATATATATATATATACAATGGAAACTGTTATGTGCTTTATAGTATTAATATGTCAAACATTACTACATACCTTGAAGTTCTTCACCGGTGGGTGGAAGCACTCCTAACTCACAGCAATTTGGGAAATTGGTCGCAGCATAAGTCTTAAATGGTTCGATATGGACGTCAAATTTCGTTTTCGCTTTAGCATTGACCCACCAGACGTTAGACGCACCCGGGACGCAATGCATGTCATCTGAACAAAAAAGTATGTACTTGCTTCTAATTCAACACAACATTTAGACATGACACAAACCGAAAACTGTTGTATTTATGTTGAACAAATATGATATGTTCACGCATTCATTATCGAGATCGTTTGGAAGTTTCTTAATTGGAATGTGACTTTCGGTACCGAATTATTTTGGGGGGCGTCGTAATCGTAATCGGAATCATCTCGCCGTTAACACATTACATATTTATTAAATGACTAAGCAAAGCGTGGCCATCTCAATATGAGTTGTTGACCTTCAGAAAAACTACAGTATGTAACCGGTCACAGTATCTTAGTGTTTTTTGGCTCATACATGTTTATTACTGACGTAAATCAAAAACAAATATAACAGTTAGATTGATTAGATCGAAGCGACTCAAGCCACATGACGCTTTGTAATGATATTGGCAATGTGTTTCGCCGTTACTGTGAAATTCGAAAAACTATTTAAACAATACCGTTGTCATGAAATCATGGTCACATTTTAGTTAAAAACATGTATATTCTTATATTGTACAATAATTGTTCATGCATTTCAGAACCCTTTAATGGCGTTGGTGTGTGCATTAACCTATACAGACAAATAACTTATTTGATGATGTCAAATTGGCAGGTGGTTTGCTGTTTAAGTATATAAACGATTTAGATGAAAAACAGTACTTAATGAATTGGATTAAACATTATGTTGTTTTGAAGAATATTAATGAAAACAGCATACCCCCAGCTACGGTCAAGACCAAGAGAAGGAGACCGATTCCACACTGTATCAGTGTCATCTTGTAGCTGTATAATTAAAAGGAAAACAAGACGTGTTTAGCGCATCCACAATGCATATACCGACGCTCTTCAAACATCCGTGTAAACATTTCATGGTTACTTTTATATCAGTGTAATACATCATCTTTCTATACGTTAATGAATACACTGTATCATATGATCATACCAGCATTGTTGCATTAGCGTTCGTTCCCTTCACACGTATTCCGTCTTTGATGATTGTAATACTAATATAAACCTTACGGTTGATACTCTGCAAACGTCACTAGTTTTATTAAGAATATCGTCAGTCTAGTTGCATAAATCTAACTGAAAATATGGTCTCACCTGAATCTCATGTTCTTCACAGGAATTCGTCTTCAGATGTGCCGATGTGATTTCGTTGCCTGCTGCACCGTCTTTTATAGCAGCCCAACTCATAAATTACAGCCTACGTCTTCGTTTCGAATTTCCCAAATACATGGCACTGCTGCGTCTTCGAACTAGCGGAATGTGTTCCAGCGACCAATCAGGTTGCGTTCAATTAACCGATATTGTTGAGGACAGGCGGATTGGACCAGTCACCAATGTCGTGACTTTGTATTTGACAGTCGGACTTTATATTTGACAATCGGGTATACGACATGTTCATAATCACAATCGCAGGCTCTATTGTAAGGTGTTGCAATGGTAATTGTATGCGCTAATTTGGCTGTGAGCTTGAAATGTATTCTGGTAAGCTACTGTTTATATAGGTGTCGTTGTAGTTAATATTCGTTTAGTGTCAACATTTTAAAAACCTAAGACGTCGTCTTATTAAAGTTTACTTTACAACTCGTAATTTATTTACAATAATCGTATTCAATTTAGCTATCTCATGCGCGATTTTGGTTTTAGATTTATGTTGTACACACCCGAGAACGTGGCATTATCCATGAATTTGAATGTGTTTAAAGGTAGGTTTATAATAATAATAGTTATTATTATTATATATCGAAGTAATCGTTGGTTCTTGCTCGTGTCCTTGTCGAGTGCTGTTGACACTGTCCACACTGCGCTGTGTATTCCTTGTAAAACGTCCTGTACAGTAAAAACAACAGCGGGTTGACGGAAATTCAACAACACACATTACTGGTTTCAACCATTTTGAAACTGTTACTATCGTGATTGTTGTGAATAAATGTCAAACTCTATTGACTTTTATCTCGCAATCACAATAGTGTAGCGTCCCTTCATGCTCATTAATGGCAAGTTAACTATGTGATTTACATCGAAATATATATAGTAACATATATTGTGCCTATTCGATATTGCATATAAAAGAGCTACAAGATAGGAGCTGGTGCCCCATCTCCCGGATGGAACCAAAGGCGCACACATCTTGTTCAATATCGGACGTCTCGTCGTTCAGTACGGCATCTACCAGCCTGCCAGCCTGTCCGCTTGCCCGCCGCCCGCCCGCCACGCCCCGCCCCGCCGCCCCGCCCCGCCCCGCCCCGCCCCGCCCCGCCCCGCCCCGCCCCGCCCCGCCCGCCCCGCCACGCCACGCCACCGGCCAGGCCAGGCCAGGCCGGCCAGGCCAGGCCAGGCCGGCCAGCCAGCCAGGCCAGCCAGGCCACGCCACGCCACGCCACGCCGCCCGCCCACGCCACGCCACGCCACGCCACGCCACGCCACGCCCGGCCACGCCACCGCCACGCCACGCCACGCCACGCCACGCCACGCCACGCCACGCCACGCCACGCCACGCCAGCTGCCACGCCACGCACCAGCCGAGCACGCACCCCACAGACACGCACCACCCACCACGCCCACACGACCGCACGACACACGACACACACGCACACGCCATCTTTTTCCCTACCTCACGAAACCCATACCATAACCCTAAGCACAGTAGTAAACACGCGACGAAAACGAAATTAGAATGACGAACAAGAACGACACTTGGACATGACACGACACGACACACACGACACACACGATTCTTACTTTCTGGTTTATCTCAAACACCTCATATCTATATCTAAGGCACATGTATAAACATGTCTTATAAAGAATGAATGCGGGTAACAGGTACGGGACACAGGCGGTTGTCTTAGGCCGACAGCGTGCCATTTTGCCAACTGTATTATTGTTTTGTTATTCCCCAGTGAATTGATTCCTGCAGTTACAGTAGGAAAATTCAATACTGAATCGGAAAAAGACAGGGACTTAGCGCTCGTCGTAAACGAATTTTTTCGAAGAAACTTCATTTAATTTTTTTCGTCCAATTCGCGACTCTCGTAACGAAGTTTGTTAAAATTAGATAACTTGTCGTGTTACCGAATGCAAAACAACATCCTATTCCCATAATTGTACATTTTCAAATATAAGTTATTTCTATTATTCTACTTTTACTGTATCTAAAAATGACGTTGAATAGAAAACTAAACCTGTAAGTTCTACATCAAATGTCCTCCGAAATTTTTGTACTTTTAGAATGGATTAAGTGTATTACTGTTTTATATGAAGAAATAATTAAATTAAATATTGTAATCATACATAAAATAATCCCGTGCGTTTATCGCTATATCTTTTATTAAACTTGACCTCACACTCTAGAATTAATCGACAGCGTCGTGAATGCGTTGACCGATAACCATTACCCATCAAATACATTTAACATACTTTTGTAATAATGTTCACAAAATATAGAAAAGCTTCTCGTGTCGTCCTGTGGAAACTTCCTTCAAGTAATCCTATGAATTTGACGACGGATGTTGTGCACGTAATTGGGTTAACGACATCATGTGTCATTGCGTGCTGGTGTCATTATATATTGCTATGACGTTACCACGCCAAACGTCTCTCACTTCGGAGACTATATTACCATGATGGGAGTTCATGGCGTGTTTCAATAAATTGATACATAATATATATATATATATATATATATATATATATATATATATATATATATATATATATATATATATATAACTTTATTTCTTTTATTGAGGTTCTTTTATTGGGCCAATCACAACACTGATATACATTATGTTATATTTATATGCATCGTGCAGTATGTCTTTGTTGTATCTGCTGGCTGATACAAACACTAGCCGGTATATGTCTTTTCGCGTGGTCACGTCATTTTCAAGCCACACGATACAGCATCAATAAGTAGCAGTTGTTGTAGAAACACCCAATAAAATAACAAGTACGGGTCAGGAGCGGAGGTACGAACAAGAAGGATACACACAGGACACAATCACTTGATATCACATGACTTGTAGAAATGCCTTCGCAAATATGTCAATGTACGCACATATGTTCTCCTTGCACACAACCAAAAATAAACAAATTACGTTTCCGTAATTCTTCACATAGTGCGAGACAATGATATTTCTAAAAACTAAGCCTAGGCGAATTTTTTATTTCTTTAAACAATATTATAAATCACAAGTATGTACAATTACGTAACAACTTTGTTTTGGAGTCCAGTTTCGCGCAAACAAACTCCAAAATGTCCACTGTTACTTAATACTTGCAAGACTTGCGGCTAAAAGCCTGCTAAAGTATATACGTTGTTTGAACAACATGTAACAAGATTACCACATATATATTCAACTCTAGATGGCATGTGGACACGTAAGCCATTTGATTCATCGAGAGTCCAACCTATTTATATATGTGTATCCTGCATTTCTGAAGTATACGGCCATTTAATTTGTTTTACATTTTAACACCTACACAATCAGCTGATAATTAAATTTGTTCCATGCATTTACTGTTCTTTGTAAAATTGACACTGTTGTAATGTATATTCTACGATGCTACTTTGCTAATGTAACTCCATGCCCTGCAGTTCATCTTTTCCATTAATTTTACGCTAGTATTTAGTACAGTACCATCCGTTGTATGCTGCACATATACTTTAACATGTCCTGTGTGGAGACACTTACAGTTCACAACATTTAACAACACTCGCCACTTCTCGGACCATTCGGTCAACTTATTAAGGTCATCTTTCAAATGCTGTCTATTTGCTTAATTTGTTTATTTTCCTAAACACTTTTGTATTGTCCGCAAACTTCAACACCTTCGTTATTATGTTATCATCCAAATTATTATTATATATATATATATATATATATATATATATATATATATATATATATGTATAAATATATATATATATATTGCCATTATTTGTAAATTTCATTTATCATATATATATATATATAATATATAATATATATATAATATATATATATATATTATATATATATATATATATACACACACATATATATATATATATATATAATATATATATATATATATATATATATATATATATATATATATATATATATATATATTAATAAAATAGTCCTTGCGGTGGTCCACTCAAAGTAGGTTCCCAGCACGATATTTCCACTAAACTTCGACTCTTTGTCTTCTACCAAAAAGCAATTTTATGTCAAGTTAATCATACCATTGTCTATGCCAGCTTACGTAGTAATTATTGATGTGACACTTTGTCGAAGGCTTTGTTTTTAACAATTTAAGCATATTACATATACTGGTCATCCCTCGTCTACCCACTGTGTTATACCTTCAAAGAAACATAATATGTTTGTTAAGCATGAGCTCGCTCCAAATAACCGAAGCTAAACTCACTGGTCAATGGTTATATGACTTGATTCGCCAACATTCTTTTTAATAATGGTATCATATTTGCTTCTTTCCATTCAACCTGATATAATCCTTCTTCTAGTGACAAACCGAACACTGTTGCAAGCGGTATGTTATTTGTGCTACAATGTTATGTCCAATAGTAATTTGGGATGAATTCCAGGCACTCCTTCTTTAGTAGATTTATTATCCTTCATATAACTTATGTTCTTAGCAACCGTTGTTTTTAATTACAATTAGTTGTCCTAAGTTAAGGTTTATACGACACTAATTACTAACATCGTGAATCGTTGACTGTTGTTGCACATTTCATGGTTTCTTGAAATGTCAATGTTCTTAGGATATTTACTTATCACTTTTTGAGCAGGTTTGGTCTGGTTCAAATGTCATATTCGCATTGTTTACATACATATTACAATACTAGACGATAATACTTTTGCTCGGTGTTCAAACCCTTTGAATTAGCGAGCACAAATTCACATGCAGTTGACAAATGGTCGAACAGACTTTTAATCAAATCGAATGGTAATACAAATGTTTTGCCAAAATTGTGCAACCTGTGTGTAGTGTCGATTGCTATGATTGATGTAGATCTTCCGTATATGAAGATTTCTTTATTTACGGAACACGTTAGTGAAATGCATTTTGAAACATTTCTTGACATTTTCGTCATATTGTATTTCAGACGTGGGATTTCTTTAGAGAATAATAACCTAGTGAAAGGGTGTCCTCTCCGCCATTGTTACAAGCAGCATAACGCGAGGGTTACTCGGTGTGATTGTTCCAAACGATTTTATTGCCTGAGTTACGTTTAGCCACTACTTCGGTGCAATTACAAAGGCATAAATGAAACATATTCCTATCATATTACCCAACTTAGCTGACAACGAACTTTCAAATGGAACAAACAAGGGAATATATTTAAATTGAACACATCAGAAATTAAATTTAACTGTTTTATTGCCAGGTGCACATTTCGCCTCCTCATTAAATACAAGCGTAATGTGTTTTCTTTTGTTGTCCCTCTGACGAACAGATGGCATCGTTGCGAAGTGGTGACGAATACAAAGGCATAACTATGTTCTGGTCGTGTTACCCAGCTTAGATTATGTGTGAAAATACGTCTACAGTTCTCAAAGAAATAAAAGTTAATTACATTTGCCCGATTAAACTCGCATAATGTTCGACTTCATTTCACGAAGTATGTATTTTGAGTAAGTTCTAAATTTTTTGCACCACATATATTAACATCGATTGTATTATGTATGTTTTCTGACTATCTGACTACCAGTTAAAAGTTATAACTATGTATATAAGTATGTTCTTGTATCGAAGTATCCATTACATAAGACTGATCAAGGCGCTTTACATTTTATTTATGGGCAGACCTCTTCAATTGGCCACCATCACGACTTCTCTTGGAAAGAAACAAAGTTTTCGATAATTCGCTTCAGAAACGTCTTGATTTTTTTTTTTTCAATAATGTATTGACATTGTGAAATTGCTTTGAACTGTAGTTATTATTTCCAATGTTGTTTTCTTAGCTAGTACAGTTTCGGTATGTTTACAGTTCTTGGAAAAATACCAACACAATGCAACATCCGCAGATACATATTACCTACAGGGTGGAAGCACGTAAGGGAAACACGGGCAAAACGAGAGAGTTAAGAGTAACGTTTGATATTTCACGAACGCAACATGTACAAGAACAAACTAAAGTATATATTAAATTAAATTGTCAGCGTGTTGCATTACATGGATGTCACTTGACTACATGCCGTCTTCCAGTGACACCATCATCCAGACATCTCAACACCTAGATCTACTTTTGGAATCACAAATGATGGGTCATCCCATTTTACCAGCATAAGTATTATATATTATTATTATGTTATATTATTATCGCCCACTTTAACGAAAACACGTTGAAGCACTCAAAACGAACACTACATCTTCACGACATTCGAAGTTGAAATACGACAATTTGTTACTTAGTAACCTTAGATGCTCATTAAACAAACAATTTAGCAGAGGGTCAGAGCTAACGAATACAAACGATGCTTCCCATTCGAGTGCAATGCTGCAAAATGGTTTGTACTATAGTCAGCACATGCCGCTGTGCGTTTTGGTGACAGAACTATTCTTTGCAAATAATGATTTCGCATATTACCCGACAATCCCGTTTTGGCATGGTTTACCCTAGAATAAAATCATATTATGAAACATATATGAACCTGCTGTTCCTAAGAGCCAATCACCGTCATAGATTAAGTGGCGTGATTACGCCACGTGACGCTGGTAAACTGTTGTATTGCCTGCGTTACATTTCGCTTCCCTTCAATGTGCTACCAAAGCCATCAAAAGTAATCGGTTCTTGTAATAATACCCTAATTTACTAATGTGCAATCGTGCAATTGAAACTACCAGGGAACAATAATGTTAACTGTCAATGTTTTATTGCTTGCGCTACACTTCGCCTCTGCTTCCTCGTGACGAAGAACCTGTGGTGTTTCGGAATAAACAAGGTCGTAATAGCTACAAAACAAAGGCATTAACTGACATATGTTCTGGCGTTTACAGCCAACTTAGCTGATGTGTGTGTCGTAGTTTACATGTATAATTTATTAAATGTATAAATATGTATTCATATATGTATGTATGTATGTATGTATGTATGTATGTATGTATGTATGTATGTATGTATGTATGTATGTATGTATGTATGTATGTATCTATGTATGTATGTATGTATGTATGTATGCACGAACGTATGTATGTATGTATGCTCGAACGTATGTATGTATCTTTAAATGTATGTGTGTATGTATGCATTTATGGGAAATGGGTGTATGTAAGTATGTATTTATGTATGTATGCAAACATGTATGTATGTATGTATGTATACATGCATATATGTATGTATGTATGTATGTATGTATGTATGTATGTATGTATGTATGTATATATGTATGTATGTATGTATGTATGTATGTATGTATGTATGTATGTATGTATGTTGATGTGTTGTGTGTATGTGTATGTGTATGTGTGTGTGTGTGTGTGTGTGTGTGTGTGTGTGTGTATGTGTATGTGTATGTGTTCGTGTCGTGTCGTGTGCGTGTGCGTGTGCGTGTGCGTGTGCGTGTGTCGTGTCGTGTCGTTCGTTCGTTCGTTCGTTCGTTCGTTCGTTCGTTCGTTCGTTCGTTCGTTCGTTCGTTCGTTCGTTCGTTCGTTCGTTCGTTCGTTCGTTCGTTCGTTCGTTCGTTCGTTCGTCGTTCGTTCGTCGTTCGTTCGTTCGTTCCGTCGTCCGTCCGTCCGTCGTTCGGTCGGTCGGTCGGTCGGTCGTCGTCCCGTCCCGTCCCGTCCCGTCCCGTCCCGTCCCGTCCCGTCCCGTCCCGTCCCGTCCCGTCCCGTCCCGTCCCGACCCGACCCGACCCGACCCGACCCGACCCGACCCGACCCGACCCGACCCGACCCGACCCGACCCGACCCGACCCGACCCGACCCGACCCGACCCGACCCGACCCGACCCGACCCGACCCGACCCGACCCGACCCGACCCGACCCGACCCGACCCGACCCGACCCGACCCGACCCGACCCGACCCGACCCGACACGTTTCGATTACATATTATATATATATGCCAACTTCACGCTCATTTGGCTACATTTTCATGACTGTTCGAATTGCATGTTCACATATTAGTAAATTTTTGGTGTCAACGCCTGAACAGATGTCCACTTATGTGTTAGTTTTGTCGCTACTACGACGTACGTTGTTTGTTCCAAAAAATAACATAGGTTCTTGGTCTTTGGTAAACTAAAGATAAAGGAATATGATAGTTTGTTGAAGCACAGGCGCCAAGTAGCGTCGGCAATAAAACACTTTACAGTTACATTGGCAGTTAACTTTATAGTTCCTTGGTAGTTTCAATTGCAGGTTTAAACATCAACTAAGTAGGGCATTATTACCAGAACCGACCACTATTGATGCATTTGGCAGCCCGTTAAAGGGGAGGCGAAATGTAGCGCAGGCAATAAAACAATTTACTGACGTCATGTGACGCAATCACGCCACTTAATCCATGAGGCTGACTGGCTCTTTGCAACAATAGGTTCGTGGTCGTACGTTGAATATGTTACACCCTATGGTTTTATTATACGTGTTTGCATCCTGTAGTTAATACTACCTATGTATTTGCCGATGATATCTCGTTGGTATTTCATAAGAACTGAAAACGTAGTTAATA